>OVBE01007100.1:0-18910 GCA_900406425.1 Iberis pinnata | reverse complement strand
TCCCCAGGTTCTCTTCACGGTGTCTTACAGGTTCTGGAGACCTTTGGTGCTGCTTCCAGGTTACGAGTGAACCTCACCAAGTCTACCGCATTCGTTCCAGCGAACCCATCGCCCGCATTACTCACGGCACTCATAACATATGGGCTTAGTCGGGAAGATCTCCCTATTCGTTACCTCGGTTTACCCCTCACGACCAAACGGCTCAGTCGTAATGACTATGAGCCACTGGTAGATCGCATTCGTTCTCGACTCAATTCCTGGTCAACTAAGCTCTTATATTTTGCAGGCCGTGTACAGCTCATCCAGTCAGTTATCGTTAGCACCATAAATTTCTGGCAATCTGCATTTTGCTTACCGAGGAGCTGCTTAAAGCTGCTAAGTAGTTTATGTAGCAATTTCCTGTGGTCAGGCTCACCAATATCTTCCTCCTCTGCCAAGGTAAGTTGGTCTGATGTGTGTTTCCCAAAAGCGCAGGGTGGTCTCGGTATTCGGCGTTTTGAAGATACGTCCACGCTGTTTTCTTTATCCTTGATCTGGCGCTTACATTCCAACTCCAGCTCCCTCTGGACAGCTTGGACGCGCTTATATCTCCTCCGCCAGGCAACTTTTTGGGACCTCTCGCCCACTACGGCTGCTGGTTCATGGATTTGGCGCAAGTTGCTCAAGCTCCGTCCTCTTGCAGCATCCTTTCTTAAAACAAGGTTAGGTAATGGGTCCACAACCTCTTTCTGGTTTGATAATTGGTCCTCTCTTGGTTCCTTGTATGCTCTTGCAGGTGATGTCGGTATTCGGGAGTTCAGTGTTCCGCGATACTCTACCGTTGCGGACGCGGCTACCCCTACGTCATGGCGGCTAAGGCGCTCCCGACGCATTTCCTTGAGCAACCTCTACAATGCAATCACGGCCCTACCCATTCCAAACCCGACAGCTGGCCCTGATCTTCGTCTTTGGCATCACGGCAATGACCAATACCGGGACTTCTTCCACTCTACCTCCACTTGGAAACAGATTTGTCCCTCCATCCCTCTGAAATCATGGTCCTCTGTTGTCTGGTTCAAACAATCTATTCCCCGTTACGCCTTTATCTCATGGCTTGCTTTTCTTGACAGGTTATCCACAGGTCGTCGAATGCGAGCATGGGGACGACTCCAGCACTGTGTCTTTTGTGGCGAACCGGATGAGACAAGGGATTATCTCTACTTTGCCTGTCCATACACTTACACTCTATGGACCGAGCTCACTTCCCATCTACTCCACAACCGCCACTCCCCTGACTGGCAGCACACAATATTCGCCATTCAGCATCGTTCCTTCTCCTCTGGCGTGAACGCAACGCTCGATGCCATGGCCATCCTTGGCAGCCATACTCCCACCTCCTGCGCTCGATAGTCAACACTATTCGGCTGCGGATTCTCGGCTTCCGATACCCGGCACACTCTCGCTACCATGGGCTATACTCCCGCTGGAATGCCCTACACCCGTCCATTCGCTGATGCGCAGCTTGTTCTACTATTGTAGCTCACCGGAGCTCCTACTCGCTTCTTGTCCTTTCCTACTTTTTTTACTTTATGGGTATATGGTTCCGATTGTCTTGGTGTGTACTCTTTTTCCATGTTCTAGTTTTATCCCACAGGGTTTTCTAGAATCGGGTTTTAATGAGGCCGCCAAGATGATCACAATAAGGAACCATATAAGATTGCTTCAGTTTTGACCAAACATTCTTTTGTAAATAACATTTTTCCTTCGGTTTAATCAATTTAACATTTCATCAAAAAAAAATATTTAAATTAAAATAAATAATTTAAATCATGATCTCACCTAATTGTATACATAGTTGTAAATTGAAAGAGTGAACTTGTTGGTTAGTTGTTATTTGGAAGGAAAAAAACATGGCTAATGAAATCAAATTTTGTATATTTTTAAATAGGTTTTTTTTAACTTATTACTTAATTAGGTTTATAAAATTCAATGTATGCTCTAAACAAATATTTTACATGTTATCTTTTTGAAATTTAGGTATGCTCAAAAAATTACAAGAAGAAAGTTGGTTTCAATGAATCTTATATTTAACACTGAACAATGAACACTGGATCTGATTTATTACAGCTTACTCAGCTCAAGTATGTGAGGGAAAGAGAAAGAAAACTATAATTTTCATTAACCATAAAAGTGTTCACAAATACAAGTATTTATAGTTAACAATATTTAAATAACACTCTAACTAACCACAACCATCATTTAACTAATCTATTACACCTCCCTCAAGCCTTAATCTGAAATTTTGGAAGGAAGACAAAGGCTTAAAATGGATATTTTAGAGATAGTGAAATGATGATGAAGCCAATGGCTTTGTAAAGATATCAACATGTTGATTTCTTGTGTCTACATAAAATGTGGTGAGAAAACTAGCCTTGATTTGATCCCTAACCTTGTGACAATCAACCTCCACATGTTTGGTTCTCTCGTGAAAAACCAGGTTTGATGCAATATGTAGAGCAAATTTGTTATCACAATAAAGCTTAGTCGGACCCGTAGGTTGTATATGTAGATCACACAACAGTTTGTTAAGCCATATTAACTCACAAGTAGCATCTGCGATAGACTTATACTTGGCCTCAGCACTACTCTTGATGACAACTCTTTGCTTGGCAAATTTCCATGAGATTAATGAAGTACCTAAGTATACACAATAGCATGAAATTGATCTTCTTGTGTCTAAACACGCAGCTCAATCTGAGTTAGCAAAAGCATTCAAACATAACTCTGTCTTAGATGAATAACAGAGCCCTTGACCAGGATTATACTTGATGTAACGAATGATTTTGTGTGCAGCAGTGAGATGAACATATGTTGGCTTAGAGAGAAACTGACTTAACTTGTGCACAACATAGGTAATATCCGTCCTGGTTATAGTCAAATACAAGAGTTTTCCAATCAGTTCACGGTAAGGAGTAGGATTAGAAAGAGGTGTACCCATATCAAGGCTGAGATTCACTATCGGATCTATAGGTACAATACATGGCTTAACAGCCAACAAACCAGCATCAACAATGAGATCCAAAGCATATTTACGCTGACATATTGAAATAGCTTTAGAATTCCTAGCAATCTCTAATCCAAGGAAGTACTTCAAATGACCTAGATCTTTTATCTTGAAAGATTTATGTACAATCTGCTTCAAATCATCAAACAACCTTTGTGTCATCACTAGCTATGAGAATGTCATCAACATAAACTAGCAGAGCAATGAATGAATTATTAGCAGCCTTGACAAAAAGAGTGCGTTCCAGAAGGAGACTGGACAAAACTATGAGCTAGCAAAATAGAAGAGAAACGATGATACCATTGTCTTGATGCCTGCTTGAGCCCATACATAGATTTATTGAGCTTGCACACTGGATTATCTGGTAAAGCAGTACCTGGTGGTGGTGTATATCCCAAAGGTAAAACCATGTATATTTCTTTGTCCAAATCGCCATGTAAAAAAGCATTAGACACGTCCATTTGAGTGAGACCCAACCTAATTTTTCTGCTGAGCCCAAAAGTAACTTGACTATACCAAGCTTTGCAACCGAAGAGAAATTATCAATATAGTCCACACCTTCTTGTTGAGTAAATCCATGTGTAACAAGTCTGGCTTTATATCTATCAACAGAACCATCAGGGTTATTCTTCAATATATACACCCATTTGTAGCCAACTATGTTTTTACCAGAAGGTTTAGACACAATAGTAAAAGTATCATTCTGTTCAAGAGATAATAGTTCCTCATTCATACCTTTTACCCATTGAGGAGATTTAACAGCTTGTGCAAAAGTATGTGGTTCTGTATCAAGACTTATGGAAAGGATATAATGTTTATATTCGGGTGATAAAGAGTCATACGAAATAACTAAAGAAAGTGGATATGAAATATCCTGAGATTGTGAAGTATCAGGAGAAGAATGTGATGTCAGATAACAATGATACTCAGAAAGATAGGTGGGTTGTTTAGACTGTTGTCTTGGAAGATTATCAGCAACAAAATTAGATGATGTCAAAGGATTTTCAGGTATAGAATGACTAGAACTAGTGTTAGCATAAAGATTTGCATCAGGTATGTCTAAATGCAATGCAGGACTAGATACATGACTAGATGCATAACTAGGTGCATGACTAGATGAAACAGAACCAGAAGCCATAGATGTACTATCATCAATGTGAATAGATGTAGATGGCAAATCATTAATCACATCAATAGCAGGAAAAACATCAGACATTGATAAAGGCAGAATAGTTTCAGGAAACAAATCAGGTGCAACATACACTAAATAAGTGGTTCTAAAAGGAAACACATTGTCGTGAAAAACTAGATTACGAGTTATAGAAATGACATTAGTGTCTAAATCAAGAACCTTATAGCCTTTATTACCAGATAGATATCCTAAAAATACAGAAGGAGTTGCTCTAGGAGAAAACTTGTTTCTGTTCTTAGGATAAGTAGATACATAGCAAAGACAGCTAAACACACGCAAATCTGAAAAATTTGGAACCTTGTTAAGAAAATTTTCATAAGGTGAAACATTATTTAGCAAAGGAGTAGGAGTTATATTAATCAAAAACACATTTAGCACAATCCCCCCCCCCAAGAAAAAAAACATAATGGAACATGAGACTGAAAATATAGTGCCCTTGCTACATTTAAGAGATGTTGATGTTTACGTTCAACAACAGAGTTTTGTTGTGGCGTATCTACACATGAAAAATAATGAATCATGCCTCTAGTTTGAACAAGGTCAGAGAAAACTAACTCAAGTGCATTATCTGATCTAATGAATTTAACATCTTTACCATATTGAGTTTCTATCATTTTCACAAAAACAACTAAAATTGTTTGAACATAACTCTTATTTTTAAGCATGTATATCCAAGTTACCCTAGTACAACCATCAACAATAGTTAAAAAATACATGTGACCTTCCAAAGTTTCATGAGCAAAAAGTCCTCAAATATCCAAGTGCACCAAATCAAAAGGATTATCTGCCAACTTATTATAAGAAACATATGGTAAACACTTTTGTTTAGCAAGAGGACAAATAGAACAATGTGATGAAACTGAAGCTTTATTTATATCTCTATGATATGACAAACTATGAAGTATAGTAGGTGATAAATGTCCTAAATGATTATGCCAAATAGAAAAATCAGATACCATAGATGCACAAAGAAGAGGAGTCTTGTCATATTTTGATGATTGGAAATCTTGAATTGTGAAAACATAGAGATTGTGTCGAAGACTACACTTCCCAATCATCAAGCCCTTAGTAAGCTCTTGTATAATGCAAAAATCGGGAAAGAAATTAGCAGAACAATTTTTTTTTGTTTAAGCAGTGTACTAACACTCATTAATTGAATTGAACAAATGGAATATGCAAAACATCATGGAGTTTCAATTTTTTTAGTCAAAGTAACATGACTTGTATGCATAATAGGTACTCTAACACCATTAGATAAAGATATTGTTGATCCCTCGACTTGTCTAACTTCTGTAAACCAAGAAAGATTAGAACAAACATGTCATGTAGCACCATTGTCAACAATTCAAGCATCATTGTCTATCATTGTGGATAAAGAGGATAAACAATGGTGATCATAAGTGAGTTTGTTGTTTTCGTAACGAAGTTTGGAAGAAGGAAATAATACAATACCTGCACTAGCTTGACAAGCAATAATACCATGCTCAGTTATTGATGAAGCAGAAGAAGGAGACTGTTTGTCTTGAACAGAATATAATTGTGCCAGCAACATTTATACTTGTTCAGTAGAAAAAGCATTAAGATCCAATGTGCATGGACTTGTTATGTGATGGTTCTCGGTGACCATATTTGTTATTGCAACCTCTCTGCCTTGAGCATGTGTTGTTTTCCATTGTTGAGGAATGCATGGATACTTCTGTTGTTGTGTTATAGGGCGCTGTTTTCCATAATTAGTCTTGTTTCCAGTATGTCCTGGTGGATACCCATGTAACTTGTAACATTTAGTAACAATGTGTCTAGTCATTCCACAATATTTGCATATTGGTTTTGGCTTTTGTTTGTAACTGGAATAAGCAACAAGTTGTTGAACATCAGAAGTCTGGGTAGGCACAATTTCTTGGAACATTGCATTTTCAACAGGCAGGGCAAGTTCTGGGCAAAGCCCAGTGAAATATTTGTTTTTGGCCCCCAGTTTTTTATTTTATTTTATATAGGTTTTAAAATTTTATAGGCCCCTAGATTTATATATATATATATATATATATATATTGGCCCTAAATAACAAATACATAAAATGTTAGCCTAAATTTTTTTTATTTTGTCTCAAGCCCCCATAATTTCAGGGCTGGCCCTGTCAACAGGAGTAATTGGCTCAAAATACGTTATCTCTCATCTTGTCAAACAAGATTGAAAACTTCTTAAATATATGGTAAAGGCTTAAGCATAAGCACTTGTTTTTTAGTTGAATCATAGGCTTCATTAAGCCCCATCAAAACTTCATGATTCTACTCCGATCCATCATCTTTTTTCAATTTGTGGTTGCAGAATACTCCTATTTACCACAAGTGCAAGGGGGAGTTCAAAAAAAATATTGTATGTTTCCCATAGAGTAACAAGATCAATATAATATGTACTAACATCCCTTGATCCTTGACTAGCAACACATAGTCTCTGTTCTAATTCAAAGATTCGTCCAAGATCATCCTGACGAAATCTATACATCAAGCTATTCCAAATAGCTTAAGCAGAATTCATGTAGAGCAAACTAGCACTAATTTTTTTTGGCACCATAATTCAAAATCCATGTTGAGACCATATCATTACAGCATGACCATGATCCAACATTAACATCATCATCCGGAGGCTTACGAATATATCCATTCACAAATTCTAGCTTATTTCTAACGTTTAACGCTAAACGAACTAACCTTTTCCAGGAGTAAAAATCAGCACCACCCGTGAGACGATCAGAGACTAAAACCAAGCTTGCGTGATCTTTACTATGCAGATAAAACAAATTCTCATAAAGATCCGTCTGGAGACGATTTGAATTTGGTGGATTTTGATTAAACGACGAATTTTGATTTGTAACAGGAGGCGGAACTTGATGTTGCGTTGTTGAATTAGAAGACATTACGAATCAAGAATCAAGAACAAACGAAATGAAGATGAAGAAACATATTGATTGAATCGTTGAGATCAGCAATCGAAGAACAATGGCAAGTAGTGATATAGAAATTTTCAAAGAAGATACACTCATGAAGATTCAGAGGAGAAATCGCAAGAAACGATTGAAATTGAACTTAAATTAAGCTGAAAAAGCTCGAAAAAGGAGAAATGCGAAAGAAATCTAGGAAAAAATCAGCTCTATACCATATCATAGCTTACTTAACTCAAGTATGTGAGAGAAAGAGAGAAAAAACAATAATTCTCATTAACCATAAAAGTATTCACTAATACAAGTATTTATAGTTAACAATATTTAAGTAACACTCTAACTAACCATATGATGACTAATCTAATATGATTAAACTTTTTTACATGTTGTTTTGGACGGCGAAATCAACAATTTTCTTTTAAAGCAATAAACCCATATTGTATCCATAAAGCCCATATAAAGACTAGATTTTACCCGAAAGGCTTGACCCGACAGACCCACAAATTAACCCGCTCGAGTACCCGATCTCTATTCCAGTACATAGCACGAAAATCGCCCTTCTTGTTTCCTCCTCTCTTCTTCTACTTTCGTTCTCTACTCTGTCATCGTTTAAGGGGGAGAGAGAGAAGAGAAGGGATTGGGATCATAATAAGGCAGTCATGGGAGATTTGAAAGTAGATGACGATGCGATTCTAAAATCCTTCTTCGCCGAGGTCGGTGAAGTGGAGAGGGACAACGAAGTCATCAGGTTCCTTCTTGATCTCACCCATTTATATAAGCGTTTTTATGCAATTCATAGTGCGTTAGAGTCTCTATTTGCTTAGATTTTATTCCTACAATCGCTAATTAATACGTTTTAGCTCTTAAGAAAACGAGAAAGCGGAATTAAGAATAAGTTGATAGTGAGTTTTTGGGGTTACGTTAATATATATTTTACACTTATGAACATTATTATAAACTAGATCTTGTGAACAATTTTGATCAATTTTATCCCTTTTATTATGAATTTGTTGTTTTTATGGGGAAGTCTCTTAAGATTATACCTTGAAATTTTGAAACTTTTGTAGGATTCTATCATGCTTCAAGTTGAACCCGTTTGAGCATCTTAACTTATCTTTTGATTCTTCCACGGATGATGTTAAGAGACAATACAGAAAGGTATTCTTACTCGAAACTTAAAGTTACTGCTTCTCTGATTGGGAATACACTGGAAACTTTGAAACTGATTTTAATCCCCACTTTTCCAGATATCTTTGATGGTTCACCCTGACAAGTGCAAGCATCCTCAAGCACAAGAGGCTTTTGGAGGTTATTGTTTTCTTAAATTTTTTTACATATGCAGTTGGTTTTGTGCATAGCATCAAGAATGAAATGATTGGGCCTCGTCAATAGAATTGATATGCTTGTATGAACTTGTCATGTGTTAACTGGATTTGATTTTATTGAACAGCATTAGCAAAGGCACAGCAACTACTGCTGAACGACCAAGAAAGAGATTACATTCTCACTCAAGTCCGTGCTGCAAAAGGTGAGAATTTTGTAGATTATCGTCGGTCAAGGTATTACCTGTTTGATGGGTTACTAGATTTGTTAAAAACCTCTTTGTGGAGACTTGATCAGTTTCCGATCTGTAGTTTACCTTTTATTTATTTTCTTTCTGACTCGTGACAACCTTCTTTCCTTCAACTGTGAAATGCAGAAGAGCTTAGGATGAAGAGGAAGAAACAGTTGAAGAAAGATACCGCCTCTAAAATAAAATCCTTGGTTGATGAGGCAAGTAAACAAAACTGTTATATAATTTGCTATTTATATGAGATCCTTGTTCTTTACCGTTTCTGTTTGTCCAATGTGATGGGATCTAGAATTAAGCTGATGGGTCATCGTAATCAAAGTATCCATTTTGAAAGTGTAGATTTCTTATAAAGCTCTTGCTTTTTTTTCAGAATTGAGCTTCTTGTGGGTTGAACCAAATGTTGCTTGGTTGTTTAAGGAGTATAAATCTGTATGTTATGCTAGAAAGTTGCAATTTTTGCAAGAATTTTTTGTTATTCAGCTATTAAATTGTTTTTAAATGCATCTTGAAAATGTCTTGCTTTGGTAAAAAGATCCTATTCAGTATAAGTTTTCTTTTATTGGCTGGACAATGTTGTAATGTAAGCTACAGATTGCCACTCCCTGTTTGTGTTCCTTTTTGTATCGTCTGTATTAATATTCAGTTCAACACTTCTTAAATGTCTAATCCTCTTATAATCTTCAATTTTTATATTATTTTCTTGGTTCAGATTTCTCTTAACTTATACTGTTACACATTTATGATGTACACAGGGAAAGCATGAGCAAATATACGAGCAATCTGAAGATTTTCAGAAGGAGCTCAAGTTAAAAGTCAGAGAGATATTAACAGACCAAGAGTGGCGTAGGAGAAAAATGGCAATGAGGGTATACAAAGTTTCTAATATGCCTTGTGTGATAATTTCCCTGTGAGAAGTTACATGATCATTGATTCTTTTCTTTTTTGTTGTGCTCTTTATATCTAGATATCAGAAGAAGAAGGAAGATTGAAGAAAGATGAAGAAGAAGAAAGGGAGATACGGAAGAAAAAGCGTGAACATGAAGAACAGTGGGAAGGGACTAGAGAAAACAGAGTACGTTCTTTTATCCTCTGATCCTAATTCCTTACTTATGAATGCATAAGTTTATAACTGGTTTAGCTGACGTTTTGACTCATATGTCATACTCATATGTCATATGTATGCTAAGTAATGACTTTAGACAAAGACACTCATCTGATATCAAAGGAAACTCCCATGAGGCCATGACCCTAATTCTTTTTACATGCGTATGAATGCATTAGTGTAGAACCAGTTAAGCTGGCCTTTTGACACTTACGTATATAGTGATGGCTTTAGTAAGGTCTAATGCAATTACTTTTTGTCCTTGAAGTTGGTGCTTTCTATTTACTATTGAGTTTCTAAATGCAGGTATCAAGCTGGAGAGACTTCATGAAAGCAGGAAAGAAGGTAAGAGATGCATTTGTTAGCTAGGAAAATACCTGCATCAGTGAATTATCTTTTAATATTTTGGGGTTAGGTTTCAATCTAAGCTTATGTTATCATAATGTAGGCCAAAAAAGGAGAAACGCGTCCTCCAAAATTGAAGACAGAGGATCCGAACAAATCATACGTCCAAAGGCCAGTCAAGAAAGGCTGATCTCTGACTCTCTTCTTTTACTGTTGTTAACATTGATAGATTGGTCTTCTTGGATATTGTCTGCTACTCTTTTATCATGTGACTGTGTTTCTCTTGTATATCACCAACTTCATGCGTCATTCCAAATACATTAGAAACATGTAAAAGAGATATATATTTCACTTCTCACACGCTTGACCTTATCTTTGTATCATTGAGTCTCACTCTAGATTATGGCTTTAGACAGATAAGCTAAACACCTTTTAATATTCACTGTGGGGCTTTGTGTAGTTGAGAACAGAAACTAGCATGTTCTTTTCATAGATGTCTCTTAACACAACCATTATTGTACAAACCCCCACACATTGAGGGTTAGAATATCTTTGCTATGTACAGCATCATCTCCAAGAAATAACCAAAAAAAAAAGAAGGAAAATTAAATTCTTGATCTTTGTTTTCGTGTTATATTTATATGTCACAACACCTCACAAGTGCTTGCTCCAAGTACCACTAAAACAGGTAAAGAATGTTTCGCTTTGCCTCTTCTTAGCCCTGACACTAAAACATTTTTCTTCACCACATATCATAAACCTGTTTAATACACTTAACCGGTCCAAAACTTTTCTTCTCATGCAACTTGCCAGCAGACGAGAAATCACCAAAACATTCCCCTGAAAAGACAAAACCAAAAGCAAAACCAAACTGAGAATTTGTTCATACTTGTTGAAATTCATCATAACACTAAATCAGTGATATCCCACACGTTTTCTCCACAGGAATATATAACAGAGAATGAATCAGATAAGGCCACAATACACTTTTCATGGCAGATTTGTACAATTCAATTTGCTTTTATGATTACTAACCAGAGCGGAAAGTCAGGCCAGTGTCAGTGTACTGTGTACGTAAAGTCAGGCCAGACATACCTTAACTATAATAGTATAAGAGACTGATACATACATTGTCTAAGATGGCTCTGTGCTTATTGATTCTAAACAACCTAAGCGCTAAATATCCTCTAATATTAGACTAACAGAATTCTGCTTTTAATCATAGTAGTGAAGGTTAGAGCTATACTATATCTCGGTAAATAGTTGTAATGTTAGACTTATTTGATCTAATCCATTAACTTGGAATCACCACGTCTTCCTTTTCATCCCTCATTTGTATAACCAGAAAGCAAAATCAACATACAGAAAAAACTTCAAAGTAGCTTCACTTTTAGCATTCAATGATAAACCAGTCTCTGATGATTGACCTTGAAAAATCTAGGCCTTATGCTACCATCATAGTCAAATTTCTGCTTATAAACATGCTTCTGATTAAGTGGTTTTAAATTAAACAAGCCCTAAAATCAAAACTATCTATCAATCTGTTCCTAGACCAAGTCACAAAGACCCACCACAATTCCCTGAGAATAGCAATCCAACTGTAATGAAAACAACAAGGAAGAGGCTTTGGGAAAAGTTACCTGCAAAATTTAATCTCTGAAAATGACCAAGTCGGCAATGGCCAACAAGGGCTTCAAGCAATCAGGGGTAAATTTGCGTGCAAAAAAGTAGGAGCTTGAGTGGCTTGATCGCCGAAGTTTCTTGATCAGCTCAGGCTTGACTTCCTTAGGCTTGTAAGTATAAGGATGTCCTTTCACAGTGCCAGTCCAGTTGACTCGGGTGAGTGTATACCCTGTGCAACCATCCGGATCCTTCATGTTCAACAGCGTCGGAAAATAATGCTCCTCCGGGTAACACTCATCTGAATGATAACACGGGAGTCTAAATTTGCGCCACAAGATCCGATCTTTGATTGTTAGCAGAGCATGTCTTCTTGTCATGACAAAGAACTGCGAACCCACACGGAATTTCTCAAACGGGACCTCTGGCATCATAGCATATCTTCCCCGAGCGTTATACCGTTTCCAAAGCCTCGGCTCATCGGAGATAAGCTCAATAAAGCTCCGATACCAGATCCGGATCCCTCTAGAAGTCAGAGTTTGATCAGGGTCGGATTTATCAAATGTGGAAGACTCGAAAAGGGAGCTGTAAACGTAGTTGAAGGAATGAAGAGGAATGCAGTACTGAGAGAGCACAGCGAAGTAGGTGTTTGCAGGGTCGTCGAGGAAGGCAGTAGCGAGGAGTCGTCGCGTGGCGGAGATCAGAGTAGGCGAGGCCCGTGAGGTACGCTTAGCGTTCGCAATAAAGGCATTCTCAAACACAGAACCTTTCCCAGGTCTTGTGATGTTCACGAATGGATCTGCGTGGACGTAGACGTTGTATAGCGATTTAGGATGGCCAGAGAAGAATCGATCCCAGATTGGCGCGAAATGGAGGTCGGAATTGGTAAGGAATAGAAAGGCAATCTTAAGTTTGGGGTTAGGGTATCCAGATGAGAGATGTGAGAGGGAGGTTGAGCCAGCGGCAGCGGTGAAGAGGCTCTGGTCGTCGATCTCATCGGAGATCGGGATGAGAGATTCGACGGGAGGAGAAGGGAAGACATGTGGAGCAACGAAGAAGAAGAAGACGATCGGTAGAGACAGAAGAAGGGTTAAAGAGAACACAAACTGCTTCGAGTACATTTGGAAATTCATAAAACTTCGATACGAAACGTCGAAACCCTATTTTCAACTTTTCCCCCAAAACTGGAAATCTACCGGANAGCAATCTTAAGTTTGGGGTTAGGGTATCCAGATGAGAGATGTGAGAGGGAGGTTGAGCCAGCGGCAGCGGTGAATAGGCTCTGGTCGTCGATCTCATCGGAGATCGGGATGAGAGATTCAACGGGAGGAGAAGGGAAGACATGTGGAGCAACGAAGAAGAAGAAGACGATCGGTAGAGACAGAAGAAGGATTAAAGAGAACACAAACTGCTTCGAGTACATTTGGAAATTCATAAAACTTCAATACGAAACGTCGAAACCCTATTTTCAACTTTTCCCCCAAAACTGGAAATCTACCGGAATGTACCTAAATCCCCCATGAATCGACGGATTCTGCACTTGCGAGTCTTCACAATCTCGTTGAAATCAGGTAATTCCCACCACTAGACCTCTATGAAAGCAAAATCTTCCACAGATTTGAGCGGAGAAAACTAGAAAACCACGAGATTCTCATAGGATAGATGAGCTTTTCCGACGACAATCCGTCAAACCTTGAATACTTAACAAATTAAGATAACGGTTTCTTCTTTCAGATCGAATCGCAAAAGGAAGAAGATGAAGGAAGCAAATCTAGAAACAAACTGTCAACGCAGGTTTTCTTCGATAGTAAAAAACAAATATATCAAAAATATCTCTCGCACTAAGTGATGATATTATATATATGACGAGAGATTCTTTTTTTTCGTTATTAATTGACGTGAAAAGTAAAAAAGAAGAAGAAAAACTGTAATATGATAATAATCTGAGATTGTTAAAAGATAAAGAACCAAAAAGAAAGGGAAATAATAATAATGGCGACTTTAATGGCGATTTTAACGGTTATGGTTCTGGTGGAAGTTCCGATCACGGCAACTTCAAAATTTCCGGTGATTCTCAATTATCGGTGTTCAATTTCTCGAATCCAGCATCTACTGGTGGTGGTGCCGAAGTTTCAGGGGGATGGGGCTATTGAGGGCGTGAAATCGTGGCTTCATCAAACCGACATCTCCACTAGCATCTCCACGATGCGTGATGATTTCCAACTGCTTGGTGGTTACAGCCATTGGCCTTATTTAATACCCTGCATTTCACAGGTAAATCCCACCCTTCTACTCTTTGTTGGTTTGATTTTCACATTCGAATTCATCAAAACCCAATTTCAATACACAAAATCAATTCCCTATTCTACTATGTCTGAAAATGCTGGGCGTTTTAACCAGGACATTGATCTAGGGATCAATGATCCACCCATTGCTTTACCCATTGCTTTACTTGATGAAGCAATGGAGGAAAATCGTTTCTCAATCATTGGTAGACCTCTAATTCCTCGTAAACAGAATCTTAGGGCTATTGTTGCTTCAATGCCTCGCAATTGGGGTCTTCATGGCTTGGTCCATGGTAGGATTATAGAGGGTCGCAGGTTTCAATTTCTTTTCCCTTCTTTGGAATCAATGGAAAATGTCCTCAGAAGGGGTCCCTGGGCATTTGCTGATAGAATGTTGGTGTTAGTTAGATGGACTCCAGAAGTGGGTCCTTTTGATTTACAGTTTATTCCTTTCTGGGTTCAAATTAGGGGAATACCATTTCNTGAATACTTAACAAATTAAGATAACGGTTTCTTCTTTCAGATCGAATCGCAAAAGGAAGAAGATGAATGAAGCAAATCTAGAAACAAACTGTCAACGCAGGTTTTCTTCGATAGTAAAAACAAATATATCAAAAAAGATCTCTCGCACTTAGTGATGATATTATATATATGACGAGAGATTCTTTTTTCGTTATTAATTGACGCAAAAAGTAAAAAAGAAGAAGAAAAACTGTAATATGACAATAGGGGTATTTATGTCAATTACATACCGACAAAAACGTAATCTCTTACGTCGTAAAAGCCAGAGTATTTTGTCCAAACCGACTAGAATCAATTGGCCAAATCGAAATCAATTTCGGTTTGGATTCCAAACCGAACGGTAGAGTTTTCTGTGTGGTTTGGCTCAGCACCTCCAGAAATCGATTGGTTTTTCGGTTTTTTTCTCCAAAATAACAAAATTACATTTACTCAAAACTAACCAAATTTCAAACCAATGGTTTAGGATGTAAGGTTTTGGTTCGGTTTAACCCCAAAAGTTTGATGAAAGTGTTTGTTTTATACGTTAACGGCGTTACTTTATGCCTCCGTGGTTGATAACGGCAATGGCTTCGAATTACATCGGTCGATAATGATGCGTGAGTGCAATATTTGTGTTGTTTGGAAAATGAACGTGAGGATTTATGATAATAAATTAGACATAAAAATGTTATTAACAAATATGGTAGGTCCAACTGATTTGGTAACACGTATTAAGTGGAAGCTTATAATTTACTTGATTAAGAAGAAAAACATATTACATAACCACATGAATATGACCTGGTAATGGTATGCATGCAATCATATATTATTAGAATATGATTAAAAATACCGAAACTTCATCTCACATCGGAGCGTAAAAAAATAGTCAATGTAGTGTTGTACTGTGTACATGAGCCTAATATTACGAGAGTTGAGATTGTTAATGGTGTCTTTTTGGTATGATAATTGGGTTTCACTTGAGAAACTCCTTCGTTGAGTTTCGACTTTCGAGGATTCCGAACTCTAGGAATAAGCAAAATGTGACAGTAATGTCATTATAAAGGCTATAAAAAGGTTCAAGTTTTGTAAATCCAAATGCTCCATCCGATAAGATATTTTGTAAAAAGACAAATTCATCATATTTGTATTGTTTTGTTAGTGTAGATGTTAAGGTATTTGATATTTAAAGCTGATGACAAAAGTGATGTTTTTTAGCCATATACATTTAGTAAGGAATTTTTGAAAACTGATTTTTGATGCCCCTAAAATTTATATAAATTATGTGCCTGAAGCCTTTATTTCTCCAGCTTCTCATTAGGGTCAGCTATGTATTTTGTTTTTGTTGCGGTTTGGAATCTCATCATACCAAAAGAAAAGACTCGGTCATGGACCAAAGTTGTTTGGTTTCCTCACTCTACACCTAAGCATTGTTTTCTTACTTGACAAGCTATACTCAACCGATTAGCTACTGGAGATAGAAACGCTTTCTGAAATAGCAATGTCTCTGTTTCATGTGTGTGTTTGTCAACATCTTTATAAAGATCGAGCTCACCTCATATTCGATTGCTCTTACTCGTCTAGCATATGGTACAGGGTGGTGGAAAATCTTTTACCTCCCCTGATCACCAGCTGACACGACATTATCTCAACTCTCTTTTCACCACAACGCTCTCGACAAAAAGTTTACTCCTTTAGTTATTGTTCTAGTACACAATATCATAACTTTTGGTGTGAACGTAATCTTAGAAAACATGGTGCTTCTCCTAGTTTGTCATCAACGATGGCTAAGATAATTGAGATCTCAATGAAGAATAAAACCAACTCCCTTAGAATCCATGGTATTCTTCCTTTTCCTAATTTTTACAACTTGGTTGGATTTTGTAAACAAAATAGAAATTGAACTCTCTTTTTTAAACGCATAGACTTTTTAGCTCCAAACTAAATGGAAAGTCGGAAAAAATATAGCAACATCCATATTCAAGAGAATTCCATTACTTGATTTGTTTTCAACAAGTGTTTAGCGTTAAGAACGTCATAAAACTTAAAAAAAAAAATTACACAATTACTCGTTAGTGAAACATTTGATAAGCCAAAACTAGAGAGATGTAGAGAAGATGATATTAACACATATGTTAGGCATATGTTAGGCTTTATGAGTTCATCTCAACTCATTAACTAACACCGAAACAAAATGTATATGAACAATTAATGAATGCTATATTATGCCAACTCAAATTCTTAAACCTTTAGTTCCTTTAGAATCTTGAGAGTCTCTATATTATGCTAACTTAAGATTCTAAAACTACCTAAAAGATGTAAAAGTTCCAACTGTGTAAGAAAGGTCTCATGGTTTCGTCAAGTTGCTCGGTGTTTGAACAATTTTCATTTTCAGGTTATTGTATATAGCGTTTCACATTTTGTCAATGCATTTTAACTAATTTCAGATTTTTTTAAATTAATTTCGGGTATTTAAATAAATTTTGGGAACATACATGTCTTCTTTATCAGAATTTATTGGAACCCAAAAAATCTCAAATATAAATCGATTCTCATAGTGTTGATCTGATCCAAACCAAACTTGAACCTAACATAACCCAATTAGAAAATTTTTAAATACTATATAGATAGTAAATTCTTATACCCAAAACATTCAAACCTGAAGATTTTAACATAAAAATATGAATGCCCATTTCTAGAATTTATCGCACATATTTGTTTTCAATCCTTTTTCATCACATATGAGAGAAAGATTCATTCTTACTGACAAACAATAAAAATAAGGGAAAAAACCTTAAAAATACTCGAACTCTTTAATTTTTGCCTGTTTAATACACGAATTTGTTTCGTTGCCATATTAATTCTCATACTTTTATTCATTGTCATTTTAAATCCCAAACAATTCAAAATCGTAATTTTCTCAAATTTTCGTTAGTCAACTTAACAGATCTGTTAGTCAACATATTGTTAAAAAAAAACAAAACAAAAAGACAAAAAAACAAAAAAAAACAAAATAAAAAAGAAAAAAAACTTTCACATCGTTCTCTCTCATCTTCTTCATCTTTTTTCATCTTCTTCATCTTCTTCAATTTTTTTCATCTTCTTCTGAAAAATCATGGTTTTTCTTGGAAATTTTTGGACTTTTAATGGATTCTACTTCTATTCTACTACAATTTTGTTCATTTTTTCACAAACCCTAACTCTAAATTCTCAAATTAGGTAGTAATTGCTCTAAATGTTACTTATCTCTGAAATTACAAAATCTACTTGAATCTATGGCTCTTGTTCCAGTGATAAGAACAATCCTCGAATATAAGAAAACATTGCAGTAAAGGGACAGTCTAAGACAATTCTGATTATTTTTCTATTTTGCAAAGTTTCACAAAAAATAGATCTAGAAAATTTTTTTGTCCTAATTTTACTTTCGTTTGAGATTCTTGTAATAGAGGTGATGAAATGATTAAGAGATAAGAAATTCGAAAAGATGAAGAAGATGAAAAAAGATGAAGAAGATGAAGAAGATGAAAAAAAGATGAAGAAGATGAAAGAGACGAACAAGAAGATGAAAGAGAAAATGGGAGAGATTTTTTTTTTTGTCTTTTTGTTTTGTTTTTGTTTTTTTTTTTTAACAATAAGTTGATTAACGGATCTGTTAAGTTGACTAACGGAAATTTGAGAAAATTACGATTTTAAATTGTTTGAGATTTAAAATGGCAACGAATGAAAGTATGAGAATTAATATGGCAACGAAACAAATTCGTGTATTAAACGGACAAAAATTAAAGAGTTTGAGTATTTTTAAAGTTTTTTCCCTTTTTAGGGTTTAGGGTTTAGTTGCTTCTCATAATGAAAAGCAAGTACCGGTCATTGATAACTACAAAATCAAGACTTACCACTAGAAATCTAAATGCAAGTCCAATTCCAAAGTACAACTAATGGTTATGTTGCTTTAAGATTTGATTGGAGACAAGATAGGATCAAAATCATTTTCAACGACGAAGGAGAAAAATATCAGAAGTCTTTTGAGAAGAGCATAAACAAAATTTACCACATTAAAACTCTTCCAAAGGGAAAACGAAAGGATACAATTGCACCATAAAATTAAGCTTTAAAGAGGTTCTAACTAGGGTTTTAATCCTTTATCAATTTATTAGGATCATTAATTTCCATTGTAGAGTTCATTCCATACGTCCCAAACCCATCAAAACAAATAGAATCACTAATATATATATATATATATATATATATATATATATATTATTATATAAACCGGAACGCGTTTAACGTGAGTGCGACACGTAAGCAAAATTATAA
>OVBE01007099.1:0-18910 GCA_900406425.1 Iberis pinnata | reverse complement strand
AAAATGGTATTTTGTACAAAGTGAAAGTGCACTAAGATGAAAGGAAAGCACAAAGTCTACTAAAGTGAAAATACTTTAGGATAAAGTACACTTGAATGTAATTTATTCTATAGATTTTAGGTGCATATATATATATATATCGATCTTGCGTAAAAATAGCTAAATTTCATAATTATAATTAATTATATATATATATATATGAAGATTTTTGCTTATCAAATATATATATATATATATATATAACATAAATTAATGCTATATTATAGAAATTAATTAAATTAATGTTATCAAACATTGTAAAAACAAATCTTATTGTTTACAGCCATAGCTCAATTGACGTTAATATTCCTCCTATAAATAAATATTTAGAATCATATTTTAAAATAATTTTACGTTATTGTTATCATTTATTTTAATAATATATTGTTAATGATGCAAATAAATTTTAATTGATGTTAACTAAATGAATAAATACATCAATTATTTAGTGACGTTAATTTAGATTTTGTATCAATTTTTCAAAATTAATACAAATTAATACTAATTTGTATTAGTTATTCTAAAATGAAGTAAATGGTATATCAATTATATTTGAAATAATGTTTATAATTTAATAATAACAACACTTTTCCAAATGATGTAAAATCTAATATTTTTGTATCAACTAATAATATATGGTTCTATTTTATATTATTTATTAATAGATGATTCTATTTTAAATCAATTATTTTTGTGATACAATTTAAATGATGTAAAATCACTATTTTCTTGTAGTGATTCCAACCCTTGAGAGTTTCAAAAGGGTGTAATCATTGCTCATGTGGTGGTTCAGGGTCCATTGCGCCTCTTAAGAGATTAGGATAAGATGAAGTTGATGGTTCATTATCACAAACTTGTACTTTAGAACGGTTTGATGATTCGTTACTCAATCTTCGTTTGCGAGACTGAATGACTGAACCTGAAGACTCAATGATTGTTGAATGACTGTGCAAATTGTTACCAAGAATTCGATTGCGTATCTCCATTGCAGGACCAGGACCCGGGGATATTTCAGCAATGAAGCGAGGAATTGGATCATGTTGAGGTTGGAATGAATTCTCAGCAGTCGGATGATAAATGAAACAACATGGTTTGATAGTAGTTTCAAGTTTTTGCTAGCACAAAAAAGCTTCTCGTTGTGAGTTTCTATCATAATTTCATATATGCTTTTAATTTTGTGCCGTTTAATCATTAAAACAATAGCGTCCTCATACGGAAGATGTATCATAATCTCTATTATGTTTTAATTCTTATAGTGAAGATGTATCATATCATTGTTATCACTGTGAAAATTATTTACTTATCTTTCTAACGAAATACGTTTGATATAAATTTTCGTCAAATATAGTAGTAACATCAAAAGAAACTAACAAATGGGTCGTAGATAAATAACTAAAAAAAAGACTCATTATTCCCAAAGCAAAAGCAATGATAATAAATCTCTCAAAGCAACAGAGAAACTGAAAATGATTAGACCATATCACATCATATGATGATGCCTTTTCTTTCCATGCAACAAATTTCTAAACCACCAAGCCGATTTTTTGGGATATCTCTTACGTCCATCTTTGAAATCTACATAAACCAACCCAAACCTAACCGTGTACCCATCTGCCCATTCGAAGTTGTCTAGCAACGACCACGCGAAAAATCCTTTCACATTGGCTCCAACCGAGATAGCATCTTGAACCATCTTGAGATGTCTAGCATAGTAATCAATCCTTTCTCTATCTCTTAGCAAGATTTTACCTGTACTAGCTTCATCTCTCCCATTCTCAGTTATGTAAATAACCGGATCCTTGAACTTGTATTTTGCATAGAGAACAACATCACGGATCCCTTTGGGATATATCAAAAGCCAATCCGATGCAGCCTTTGGACCAATTGGTACTCCTCTTCTTTCACCTGTGACGCTTGCACAAGGATCAGTGAACAATGTAACGTTTTCGGTAGAGCAAGGAACATCTTTTGCGAAGGAGGAAGAGTAATAGTTTATGCCAATGAAATCGTATGATCCCTTTAGCATTTTAGATTGTTTTGCAGTGAATCTAGGCAAACGACCACCTTTTACGTTGTTGACCATGTCGTCCGGATATTTACCAGTCACAAGCGGCTCCATGAAATAGTCGAATGTGAAAGCCATGGCTCGTGCCGCGGCTAACTTATCCTTAGCTGATTCTGTATATGGCAAATTCCAACCTGTGTTTAAAGCGATACCTACTTGACCTTTTTGTGATGCCTATTCAACAAGATTTAGGAGAAAATTTATCATAATCTGAATTAGAATAAATAAAGTAACATATAGTACTTTTCAAAAAATCAATATAAATATTTGTGTGGTTTTAACTTACCTTGTATTTTTCTCGGTAAACTTGAACGGCCTCTCCATGAGCAAGGATGAAGTGGTGACCGACGATATAAGGCTCAGTGGCTCCATTTCCGGCGGTGCAATTAGGATTAGTGAAATTAGAGCATCTTCCTGGAGCCATTACACCAGTAACATACCCTTGTTGCACTACTGTCAATGGTTCGTTTATTGTTATCCAATGCTTCACTCTATCTCCAAAACTCTTGAAGCAAATATCTGCATAATCCCGGAAATCCTTAACAATCTCGGCACCAAGAAATCCACCATAAGCATCCTCAAGGGCTTGTGGTGTGTCCCAATGGAAAATGGTGACAAAGGGCTTAATTCCTTTAGACAAAAGCTCATTGATTAAGTTGTTGTAGTAGTCAATACCAGCTTGATTGATTCCTCCTTTTAGATTCCCACGAGGCAAGATTCTAGACCACGAGATGGAGAATCTGTAGGCATTGAAGCCAATTTTGTGAAGTAAAGCAACATCTTCCTTGTAAAGATGGTAAGAATCATCAGCAGTAGATCCATTGTTACCATCTTTAATATGTTGTGGGAATTTTTCAGAGTAAGTGTCCCATATACTTGGTCCTCTACCATCTTCATGAGCACCTCCTTCAACCTGGTATGCGGAAGTTGCTGTCCCAAATATGAAATCTTTTGGAAAATCTCTTCTTCTTAACTTCGGTGTTGATGAATGTTTTTTCTTGGCAACAACTTCATTAAAAGCTAAAGTTATGACCACTATCGACATAAGATATTTTCCTCTCATTTCTTAGTTTTCTTTAGATGATTAGGTTTTTGTTTTCTTATAAGAAGATAAGTTGAATGGAGATTTATATAGGAGAGGAAAATTGTTGTTGGAGTACTGGATATGTAATCTAAAAGTAGAGCAAATTACGGAAAGGATAATATAAGTGACTAAGACAAATCTTTTAACTAGTAAACACATAATTCAAACGGCCATTGACTCATAATTTAACCAATTCAAACGAGCTTATCTAATTACCTTTCTAATAGGGAAAATCATTTATTTCTTTTATTTTTTGATCCGTGTTCAACTAATTTAAGGGTTCATTTTTATAAATATCTGAAAAATTAGATACATAATTTTTCATATATATATATATATATATATTGTAAGGTTTTTTGAATAAACTTTTAGTGGCGTTGCTTTAATTTTTTTATATATAAAATAGAAAATAAGAGACCCAAAATCATGTTATGTCCAGGGTCCTATAATATTTTTGAGTATGTCCTACTCATACATACGATTGTCAAATGTAAAGGTCATTTAAATGAGGCATAAGCGTTAAAGTTAATTACTTGAAAAGTAGCAATTTGATCACTAGGGATAACGTTTTGTTCAGAAATCTATGCTTAAGGAAATCTCTAAGATTATTTAACGGAATCCATAATATACTGAGATTTTAATGAAGTCCTGTTGATAATGCTAACATATGTGTGAATATCTACAATAATTGTTATGCTGCATTTTCTAGAATCTAGTATACAACTTGTCCAATCGTCGATCTTCCTAGTCATTTATTGAGTTGAGATAATAGCATCTGTAGATAAAGTGTTGGAATTTTATAATCCATAAATAATATTTCATATTAGGAAATTGATCTTTCAAAGAAAACTTTTTGTAATTTTATTTCTCTGGTGACAGGATGCAGAGACTTTTTGGCTAGGATAGGTTTAGGTCATAACTCTCTATTTATATAGAATCAATTTCTAATTCGGCCCCTCATCAAACTAGAAATTGCTAAAAGTATCCACAATTAATTATTCCATAACACTTATGCCTCAAGTCTTTATTTTATTATAAAAGTGACCACATAATATTTGACTTATTAAATAATGATCGTAACACTTTATTATATATGTGTGACCCCAAAACAAATATTACAATCTTCCACTAGGTCACATATGTATCCTGAAAATGTGTTAGACCTTAGTGAGCTCAATATTGTCATTACTTTCAAGGCACAAACAATCTCGTCCATTAACCATAACAACTTAGGATCATAGCGGGTTTTGTTATATCAATTATAACTAAACCTTCCATAGTCATGTAAATCAACATAGCTAAATAACATAGATCAGTTATGAAACACGTGACATGAAAATCACATGAAAGGTGATCGATACATGTCAATTTCCAACTGGTCCTACTTTAGTGAGATCTCTTCACTTTAATGTACAAAGTGTAAGCCGAAACTTAACTAAAACTTTATTTTTGATCAGAACATGTGTAAAACACAACCAATAACATAGAATCCGAAACCAAATGACAAACTCCCACTAAATCGAATGATCCTCAAATAGCAAAAATGTGCATTTGTTTGAGGAACTATACTAATAGAGTTTATCCTTACGTGTTCTATGAAAACCTGACCACTTTGTACCCTTCCTTAATTCGACACTTAAAGTCTACATATTTAGACTTTATCGAACTCATATTATTACCGGAGTACCAAACGGCTACCTCATTGTCACAATACAACTTTAACTGTCTTTCAATTCTTACAGAATTTACAGCCATGTGACAAAATATCAAGCCAAATTTTCTTTAAATCATAAATCAGATAACCTGATGATCTCCCAAATATCTAATTAATGATAGGCGAGTATATACCTTTTGTTCTCTTTAGATACCTTATGACCATTTTGGTTGTCCATTGATCCTAATATGAATTGCTTAAATACCTACCCAAAACTCCAACAATGTACCTAATATCCGGACACGTAAAAAATTGAGCATACACCAGACTCCCTACTGTAGATGCATGAGGGATCTTTTGTATTTCCTTAATTTCTAAATTTTCTTTAGGACACTGATCGAGACAATATTTTTCTCCCTTAGCAACTGGAGTATATTTTGGTTTGCAATCATGCATGCCAAACCTCTTAAGTACTTTATCGACATAGCTCTTTTGTGACAATCTAGGAGTTCCTTGAGAACGATCTCGATGAATCTAGATTCCTTAAGACAAAAGATGCCTTACCAAGATCTTTCATCTCAAATTTTTCCTTAAGAAATTTCTTGGTTTCAACTAGCATGTTCATATTGTTAGTGGATAATAGTATGTCGTCGACATATAAAATTAGAAAAATACACCTTTTCCCACTAAACTTTTGATAGACACAATCTTCAACCAAATTCATCTCAAAACCAAAGGAGATGATAACCTTATGAAATTTGTGGTACCATTGACGGGAAGCCTGTTTTAGCCCATTAATGAATTTAGTCAATTTGCATACCATTTTCTTTCCATCACCTAAGGAAAAGTTTTCTAGTTGCTCCATATAAATCGTTTCATCAATGTCTCCATTGAGAAATGTTGTTTTGACATCCATATGATGAAGCTCCAAATCATAATGTGCAACAATAGCCATTATTTTCCTAAAAGAGTCATTCGATGAAAGTGGAGAGAATGTCTCTTTATAGTCAATCCCTTCCTTCTGAGTATAACCTTTAGCTAGTAGACGAGCCTTATATCTTTCCACATTACCACCCGATTCCTTCTTGGTTTTAAAAATCTATTTACAACCAATCAGTTTCTTTCCTTTTGGTAATTGGAAAAGGTCCCAAACCTTATTTTATAGCATAGAATTATACTTTTCTTTCATTGCTTCGGTCCACTTATCCGAATTGAAACAACTCGTTGCCTCACGGAATTTGATAGGATCATCTTCTAAAAGAGTTTGATTTTCCTCATGTTCCATTAGAATGCTATATAATCATCTGAAACAGCGCTTCCCTTTATTCTAGTGGACCGACACAAAGGGACTTGATCTTGTTGCATTGGCTCTTGAAGATTTTGGTTTTTGAATCCAAAATCGTACCTGATGATCAAGACCATAAGCGGAATCATACCTAATGAATCCATAATTTGGTTTTTGAATTAGGGAATGGATCTTCCAAAGCAGACTCTCTGTAACTTTTGGAATGGATATTCCAAATCAGACCCTCTGTAACTTTATTTCTCTGGTGATGAGATGCTGATACTTTTCGGCTAAGGTTGTTTTGGGGACCATAACACTATATTTATAGAGAATCAGTTTCTAGTTCGGCCCCTCATCAAACTAGAAATTGCTAAAGATATCCATAATTAATTATTCCATAATTCTTATGCATCAAATCTTTACCTTTTTATAAAAGTGACCACATAATATTTGATTTATTAAATAATAACTCTAACACTTTATTATATATATATATATATATATATATATATATATATATATAACCCCAAAACAAATCTTACGTTAGAACTATTGAATATTGGTACACTTGGCGATTAGTACAATTAATTGNGCATGGTGTCATGATTTGAGATGCCTTAAGGTTTCAGTTTGTCAAAATCTAAATCGTAGAGTAAAATTTGAAAGGGTCTCTGTTGATCCCTGTTCCAGCCTGCCACCAGACATTTATTGTATCCCAAATCTCCAGTTTAGTTCCTTTTCTTTTTGGCTTTTGTTTCAAGATTTTGTATGGGACTTAGTTTTTATATCATACAATTGAATTCACTTTACATGGTTTTTCCTGGCTAGAAGCTAGTTGTAATTCAGCCAATCAATTATTTCTTCACTTTTCTCCCTTCCACCAATGCCCATTTTGCCCACTTGTGTAGCTAATTCCTGCAGTTTCCTAAAGGAAAAAGGTATTCATTAAGTTAAGAATTTGAATTCAAAAACAGTCCATATTGGCTTTGTGTTAGGAGATGATTGTGCTTCCTTTTTCTTTTTTGATTACTTTAATTCACTATAAGGAACCAACATAGGAATCTACTGTTTGATCCTTTGGCTTTTCTTTGGGACTCCAATATGTATCAGATTTTGGTAATCTTGAAGCAAAGCATGAATCAGGGATTAGAATCTGTGGCTATATAAGAATTTTCCTTTTTTTGGCTCATTTATTTACAAAACTTACTAGATCTGCCTTAACAATATATAACAGTCTCTTGCATATGGTATACTGAATCTTGAATCTTTGATTTACCTCAAAATTCTTCACCATCTTTTTGTGGTGCAGTTCCGATAAACCAAGCCTCCTGTTGGTGGACTGGTCAATTCTATCTGGCAACTTCCGTGCAGCCAATAAGAATAATGAATCATTCCAAAAACAGCTTTCACTTTGAATCTACTTCTGATTTCGTAGTCTATCTTGTTACTTATCACTTGTCTTTTAAGCTCCACTGCATGATTTATAGGCAAGAAGACCAAACTCGATATCAAACGGATTGGTTCAAGCCTCGTTTTGCCGTTTCCTTGTGAAAAAGGTAAGATACCTTGTGTCGCAATCAATTTATCAGAGAACCATAGTTGCACAGAAAGATGCTCAAACTTCACATCTAGCTTCTTGTTTGGATTGGTGAAGTTCACTAACAACAACATATCTCCATTGAAATACAGTGGTGATTCGAAGTAGATTGTGTTGAGCTTTGCGTTAGAGATGTCGAAAACAGGAGTTCTTGGTCTAACGGCAAGAAAAAGAATCAAAGTAGCGAGCCCAAAGACTATAAGAAGTATGCTAAATATAAAACATAAAGCTGCACCACACCATATCCATGGATTAGTTCGGCTAGTTCTTAGCTGTAAGAGAACCATTGTCTCGTTTAAAGGCTTTTCTTCGATCATACCGTCTACTTTAGGACTCTTTTGAGATAAAGGTGATTTGGAGACAACTACTTCGGTAAGAGAAACAGGTGTAGTTGGAGTTCTTGGTGTTGTTCTCCATGGTGTGTTTATTGGAGTAAACCATTTTGAAGATGGTGTATCCCATGGAGGCGTTTCAGGTGGTTGCGACAGAGATTGTGGATGTTGATTTGACATAAGTTAAAGGAGGAGGAAATTCTTAAAGGCTCTATCTTTTGAGATTTCTTGGTGGTATGAGAACTAAATGTATGTTCAATGAAAGGAAATTTTGGGAATGTGTAATGGTTTTTGTTTAAATAGAAAAGAAACAAGTTTAATATTTTAGGGAAAAAAAGTGAAAGTGAGTGGGGAAAAGGAGAAAGCTTTTGCTTAATGGGATGGGTTTTGTTTTATAGAGGTGAGAGTGGGACCTTGCGTGTTGTTTTTGTAGAATTCCAAAAGCAAATCTCGCTGGCTGGCTTTTTTTTTTTCAACTTAAAAATATATATATTTAACCGATTAGAAACCACAAGCCGGCGGTTTTTAAAATCAAACCCCAGAGTCAAAGCCGGCAGAAGATAAGATTTCCCTGGAGCCAAATTTATACCAAGACAAAGAAAACCAACAAGCATAAAAGCGAAACTAAATGAAAAGATACAAAAGATAAGCCGAAAATTCTAAAGCTTGAAAGCTCACAAAATGAATGTCGACGACCTTTAAGACGCACACGCAAAGACCTCCGATAGTCCATTAAGGCGGTGAAGCGCGATCCTCCTTTGATGAATCGACTACCTCACTGTGAAGAAATCGCAGGCTAACTACCGATAGGCTAGAATAGACGGACTGAGCCATCAAACCTTCGGAAAGGCTTAGTCGAGAAGCACACGACTGATTGAAATGCCAAAGAAAGCCAACCAAAGAGAACAATCCTCGACCTGGATTGAAAAGTAGAAACAAGGAGCGACCAGGAACAACCGGCTAAAGTAATTCTCAGAATGAGAACTACGAAGGAAGAAACCGGACCGTAACAAAAGGAATCGTCAAACACAAAAGCCACAAGCAAACCAAGCTTATATGAGTAAACAAACAACCAAGAGTATGGATCCAAACAGCAGCTTTACCAAGCCAACCAAAAGCCCTAAACAAACCCGAAAAGCTCCACCAAAATTACAGCTTAACCTCCATCTACCACCCAAGCCACAAGACCAAACCGTGACAGAGTGGAACCACTGAAACGAACGGCCAAAAAGTGAAGATGGAGACAGAGGCACACATACGACTAAATAGAGAGACCTCGTCGCAGGACCAAAGACAGATTGTCGGAGAAGGAGACACGAATCCGCCAGAAAAAGACACAACCGAAGCAGATCCAACCTAACGGACAGAGTCCACCAGAAGAACCGTCGCATTCCACCATCGTCTTGGAGAAACCGATCTAGAGCTACTGTGTCGAAGCTAGAATCCGGCAAGAACATAACAAGTTTACAACAGAAAAGGAAATAAGCAAGAGGAAAAGAGAAACGAGGGGACCGGTGCCGACCACGCGTTACGGCGGTCACCGGTCCCAAGCTAAGATCAGAAATACTCGTCGGCGGCGCAAACTTTATTTGGGAGAGTTCTTAGGGTTTTTTGCAAATCTCGCTGGCTTTTATAAGTTGAAAACTACATGTATTTTTGGTTTATTTAAGCAAATGTATGAGTTTTCAAATTTAAATGTATTAAGAATGAGTTTTTAAAAACAGTATAGCATTGAATTTTCAAAGTTTAAAACAAATCATTTAAGTAATGTCATTAGAATATACGTTTGCTTTTTTGCTGCTTTTGAGTTTCGGTAGGTTTTGAATCGACTTTTTTTTTCTCTATTAATTATCATTTTGTTAATGTGTGTGAGACTTTCTGTCGTAGATGTGGCTCCCCTAAACACTTCATCACTAAGAAAAAACTTTTCTCAATGTTGTAATAGTCCATTTTGTCCTTTCAGCAATGATTTCACGTTTCTCGTTTTTTCTTTAAAGAATATACTAGTGCCGTTAAGAATTTGAGGTCAAATGATAAATATTGTTACAGATTTGTGCCTAATCTTGATCACAAGATTTCACCAATCTAACTCTAAGTCATGGATTCAATTTGTAAAAGAAACAGAATGAACACATACTTTGATATTCCAGTTCAGATTCAATGAATCCTACGTTTGATTTTTCGGAATCCACTAATCAAGAACAATCAAATGAACTACAATTCAAGCAGAAAACATCGAACTCTCTCATCCAATGTGTTTTCCGAGCTTACACCTCTCGAAAGCTCACTTTCTCTCTGTGTATACACTCACATGAAACCCAAACCATAAAATGAGAATCGACACTTACAGTTGACCTCTGAAACTTGATTATATCAGCTCAAGAATCAGTTACAACCGCAAAACAACCTCTAACGACTCCAAACCAACTAGTCGTTGCTTGTGAAGAACGAACCTCTACTTGAATATTTCTAGAAGCAATTAAACCGAGATCCTTATCCAAATTAGACATACCAGAACCGGTTATCTCAATTATCTCAGCCCGACAATAATTGAGCCGGTCCAATCTAAGTGAATCAAATAACCAACTAACCAAAACTTGATTAGAACCAAACCAATATCTAACAAACTCCACCTTGATTTGTACTTAGATCTATGTGCTTCAAAGTGAACTTCTTGTGGATTCCTCTCGGCAGTGTATCTGAGATTACTCAGAAGACAAACTCAACAGATTCAGCAACTCCTTGAACTTGTTGATTGGCAAAATCTTGGTGATTTGATCAGCTGGATTCTCACTTGTATGCACTTTAGTAACCTTTAAGATACCTTCCTCAATGTAGTCCCTTATGAAATAGAACTTAACAACAATGTGTTTAGTTCTTTCATGAAAGACATTGTTTTTGGCCAACGCAATGGCACTCTGAAAATCACATAATACCTCTACACTTTCCTGTTTGTATCCAAATTCTCTGCAGAGATCTCTAAGCCATGTGGCTTCTTTTGCTGCTTATGTCATTGTAATGAATTCAACTTCTGTAGTAGAAATAGCAACAACCCTCTGTAATGAGGATTTCCAGCTGATAACACATCCACCTGACACAAAAGCATAACCAAAAATAGACCTCCTTTTGTCCAAATCAGCAGCAAAATCTGAGTCACAGAAACATGTAATTTCAAACTTTGAACCTTTCTTGAATACCAAACTCAAACCAGCTGAACCCTTCACGTATCTGAGCACCCAATTAACTGCATTCGAATGTGATTTTACAGGAGCACTCATGAATCTGCTTACTATTCCAACAGGATAAGCAAGGCCAGGCCTTGAGCCAATCATGCTATACATGAGACTCTCCACATCATTACAATAAGGGATGGAACTCATAAAATCTGAATCACTATCCAACTGATATGTATTTGCTGCAGATAACTTGAATTGACTTCCTAGGGGAGTATAGACTGCCTTGGCATCTTCCATTCTAAAGCTTCTTAAAACTTTCTCCAAATAATTTTGATGCGACAGTCTGAGAGTTCCCTTCTTCATATCTCCTAAAATGTCAATTCCAAGTATCCTTCTCGCTTCTCCAAGGTCTTTCTTCTCAAACTTAGTGTTTAGCTTCTGCTTCAACTCAGAGATCAGCTTCTTATCCCTACAAGCAACCAATATATCGTCCACATATAGAAGCATATAGATATATGTTTCATAGACCTTCTTGATGTACACACATTGATCTTTCTGACTTTTAATGAAACCAATTTCCACCATAAACTTGTTGAACTTATGATTCCACTGTCTTGGGCTCTGTTTCAACCCATATAGTGACTTCTTCAAGTTGCAAACCCAACCTTCTTTTCCCTTCTCTGCAAATCCTTCTGGCTGAGCCATAAAAATTTCTTCTTCTAATTCCCCATGTAGAAAAGTAGTCTTCACATCAAGTTGTTTCAGCTCTAGGTCTTCATGAATAACCACAAACATGAAATATCTAATTGAAACATGCTTGACTACATGTGCAAATACCTCATTGTAGTCAAGACCTTCCTTTTGAGCATAACCTTTAGAAACTAACCTTGTTTTATACCTTGGTTCACTTGTACCTGGATCTCCTGGTTTTACTTTGAAAATCCATTTACACCCATTGACCTTCCTATTTTCAGGCTTCTTAACCAGATCCCAAGTTCTATTTTTGAGTAATGAATCCATCTCTTCATCAGCAACCTGTTTCCACTTTTGACTATCATTACTTGGCATTGCTTCCTGGAAGCAATTTGGCTCTTCAAGGCTTGATTCTTGTTGAACTAACACTGAAAAATTTGAGAAATCTTCCTCATCAAACCTCTAAGGTGGTTTTATTACTCTTCTTACCTTGTCCCTGACCAACTGATAACTCTGCTCAACAATTCTAGTCTCAGTCACTGTGGGTACAGATGTTTGAGCAAGGGAGCTATATTCATCATCACTCAACAATATTGTCTCATCATTATGTGATTGACCATGTGAATCCTCTCCACCTGAGCTGATATCACCTCCCCCTAAGAAACCAAGTTTAATAATCAGATAATCTGACTCATTTCTTGTGACAGTGTTGTCTTCCTTTAACAAGTCCGTGTATAGCTGGAGTTCATTGAATTTTACATTCCTTGTAAGGACACATTTCTTATCCTCCAGGCTTCATACTTTGTACCCTTTTACACCCATGGGATACCCTATGAATACCCATTTGTTTTCCCTTGGCTGAAGTTTGCCATAATTTGAATGATAATAGCATATGGAGCCAAATTTCTTGAGATGTTATAAGCTAGGTTTTGTCTTGGACCATACCTCTTCTGGAATTTGATTATCTATAGCACTTGATGGTATCCTGTTTATTATATAAATAGATGTATTCACAGCTTCTGCTCAAAACGTCTTTGACATTCACACAAGATACATCTCACCTTTTCAAGTATTGTTCTATTCATTCTCTCTACAACTCCATTTTGTTGAGGAGTGTATGGAATGGTCTTGTGTCTTGTGATGCCATTTGTGCTGCATAGGTCATCAAAAGACTGGTTACAGAATTCCAGGCCATTATCTGTTCTTAGTTTTTTCATTTTCAAGCCTGTCTGGTTTTCAACTTCCTGTTTCCACTCCTTAAATTTTTCAAATGCCTGATCCTTGGATTTGAGAAAGAATACCCACACCTTCCTTGAGAAATCATTAACTAAGGACAGGAAGTAGTGACAATTTCCAAGTGATGGTGGGACTAATGGCGAACCCCAGAAGTCTACATGGATGTGCTCCAAGCATTGTTTACTAGAGTGCTTTCATGCTGAAAAACTGACTCTCTTGGCCTTACCATATACACATCCTTCACAAAATTGTACAGTTGTGACCTTTCTTTTATCCAGTATTCCCCTCTTTAGCAAAGTGTCCAGCCCTCCTTGGCTTATGTGAGCTAGACGGCTATGCCAAAGAGCAGTCTCATCTGAGTGAGTGACTGCATTTACTTCTCCTATGAAGCTTCTTCCTTGTAGGAAGTATAGCTTTCCATGTCTTTCAGCTTCCAAAATAGTCTTGCAGTCTCTGCTCACTTTCAGGAAACCATTTTCTGAGGCAAAACTGCAACCTTGACATTCAAATGTGCCCAAAGAGAGCAAGTTTCTTAAGAAATCATGTACATATCTGACATCATTGACTTTAACATAATTTCCATTTGAAGTCAATATCATCACATTTTCAATTCCCTTAACTTTTGAAACAGTCTCATTTGCCATTCTCACAGAGCCAGTTTCATACTCCTTGAACTCTGTAAACTAATCTCTCCTGGGAGTTAGATGATATGTACATGCTGTGTCCAGGATCCAGATCTCATTAAAATCAAAGGTTTCTGCACTAAATGCATCTGAAATAGCCAATGCTTCTCTGAAATATGCATTTGAGACTGATGAATCTCCATTTTTCTGAGATTGGTTTTGTTTTCCTCTCTTAGGGCAGTTTCTCTTAAAGTGACCTTCCTCACCGCAGCTCTAATAAGCAACTTCTTATTATTTTCTTTGGACTTTCCTTTTGCTTTGTTCTTGTTGTTCTTTGAATCTTTACTCTGATTCTTTCCCTTTTGAGTCCCTCCTATAAACAAAACCTTTCCTTGTGATTCTCCAGCTTTTATTGAGCCTAAGTCCAACTGTTTTGAGTGGATTGCATCTATAACTTCTTCTAATGTCAAAGTGGTTTTTCCATATCTCAGTGTATCACGTAGGTGATCAAACTGCCTTGGTAGAGAGATGAGAAGAAGGATGGCCTGGTCCTCATATGATATTTCAACTTTGACATTTCCCAAATATGTTATGACTCTTAAGAATTCATCAATATTCTGTTCTACAATCAAGGAATCTAACATCTTAAATCCATATAATCACTGCTTGAGATAGATCCTATTAGGCAAGGACTTAGACTGATATAGAGAATCTAAGACCTTAAACATTCCCACTAGTGTTGATTCCTTAATAATCTTCCTAAGAACTAGGTCAGTAACACTTAGAATGATCGTGCTATGTACCTTTCTTTTTTGCTCCTAAAGAGTTTCATCGCCTTTTGCCTTTGAGTCCCCTTTCTCATCACCACCTGAAGATTCTGCATCTTTGACAGATGTGTCTTTCTTTAACTCTTCTTCCTAGGATTTCAGGTCTCTCATTAGACCGAGAATCTCTAAGTGTGCCATTAGTTTTTCCTTCCACAGATTATAATCCATTAGACCATTGAATTTCTCCACTTCCAACTTAGCACTTGACATTGTGCAAGATTTTGATGAACAAAGATTCTTGTGTGATTGATTAACAAATCCTCAGCACAGATCGACTTCTCCTTGCTCTGATACCACTTGTTACAGATTTGTGCCTAATCTTGATCACAACTCAATCCGATTTCACCAATCTAACTCTAAGTCATGGATTCAATTTGTAAAAGAAACAGAACGAACACACACTTTGATATCCCAGTTCGGATTTAATGAATCCTACGTCTGGGCCGAGATTTCTCGGAATTCATTAATCAAGAACAATAAAACGAACTACAATTCAAGCAGAAAACATCGAACTCTCTCACCCAATGTGTTTCCCGCGCTCACACCTCTCGAAAGCTCACTTTCTCTCTGTGTATACACTCACCTGAAACCTAAACCCTGAAATGAGAATCGACACTTACAATTGACATCTGAAACTTGGTTATATCAGCTCAAGAATCAGTTACAACCGCAAAACAACCTCTAACGACACCAAACCAACTAGTTGTTGCTTGTGAAGAACGAACCTGCTTGAATCTTTCTAGAAGCAATTAAACCGAGATCCTTATCCAAATTAGACATACCAAAACCAATTATCTCAGCCCGACAATAATTGAGCCGGTTCAATCTAAGTGAATCAAATAACCAACTAACCAAAACCTGATTAGAACCAAAACCAATATCTAACAAATATGATTGATAACTCTATCATAAACATTTGACAAAATATCTAGCCATAGCTTAATGCATTTCCAAATTTTTTTCCCTTCTCTTATAGAGTAATTTTAAAATAGACTTAAATTTTATCTCATTGGTTTAATGATTTAATTTATAACTCCAATTTTTATTCCATAAAAATGTTTCAAATATATTTCATTTTTACTTTAAAACTAAATGTCAGTTGTATCCTATATTTTGTAAAATTACAAAATAATTCTAATTATTTTATTTTTACAAAAAATTACGACTTATAGAATTATTAAAATAAAATATTTATTACATTACTAAAATAACATTACATCACAAAATAATAGAATATAACATAATTATGGTTCACTTATTATTATTAATTGAATTTCTCTCATGACTAATCAATTAAAACATTTTGAAATGATATATAAGCTTATTTATATTTAAATTTTTTAAATTGATAAAAAAACTCTTGAAAACAGATATTTTTGTTCATGTATAAAAAATTTACCTGATTATAAGTGAGTAGTATTAATGAAGTTAAATTTAGGTGTTTTTTATTTTGTTGCTTATCGTGTATTTTTTAATTAAGCGACTAGTATTAGTTTAGTTAAATTTTATTTATATATGATGTCGTTGCTTATTATGTAATTCTAAGTTCAAATTCTTGCATCAACTATATCCACTAAATTATTAATTAATATTATTACAATTAATTAATTAAAAAATATTAATTTGATTAGTGAAAATATAAAAATATATAATTACTACATAATTAATTTGCAAACAAAATAGTTGGAAAATGGCTACTCTATAAATAGAGTAAAAAAGGCAAAAAAATATATTTTAAATTATAAAATGGAATGGAGGTGGAGGAGATTTTTCCAAATTAATGTTTTACTCTAAAATAGAGTTGACTTGCAGATGCTCTTAGTTTTTTTCCAAATGATAAGTTGAAGTGGTTGCTCTCTAACACTGATGAGCTTCTGACATCTCTTGTTCTGATTGCTTTCCCTACCTTTCTTTCTTTCTTACAGGCTTAGCCTTTTCTTTTCTTATATGTTTGCGGTTTGTATTTGCTTTGAAACTTGGTCAATCAAAGATTCTTCCGGCGACCTTTACGACAAAGTTTCTTTCCTAGCGCCTCATGTAATTTGCTGAAGATGTTTTTGCTACCCAGTCGTATTCCTTTGTGTGGTTTTTTCTTCTTATTTTGATTGCTTCTTTGGTTTATAATCGCGAAATTTGTGTTTACGGAAAAAGTTTATCAGTTAAAGTTTACTAGGTATTATTGTAAACATAACTTTTGATAGATCAATATTAAAGAATCTCTCTCTTTATTAAATTAAGAAAATCTCTCAAAACTTAAGTCTCAACTCAATCTATGAGGATACCACACTTTGATACCTCTCTTTAAATATAAATAAAAAACCCTAAAACCTAGATAATAAATATTTACATATTCATTAGCTAACTCCTAAATATATGCATATATTTAGATATCTCCTAAATATATTCGTGATTATTTTATTCTCCCTTGTCTTCTACTTCAAGTTATCATCGACATTCTCCCCCCTAATCTTGAAGTTTTCTTCAGACACATCTCGAAATCCAATGAGTTTCCTCATTTCTTTAAACCTAGTCCTTCCAAGTGCCTTTATTAAGATATCTGCCTTTTGTTCAGTTCCACAAATATGATGAACTTCGTTTAGTTCATTTTTTATGCATTCTCTTATAAAGTGATACCGAGTGTGTATAAGTTTAATGCGACCATGAAAAACCGGATTCTTTGTAAGAGAAATTTCCGATTTTTTGTCCACTTTTATTATCACCTTTTCACAAGAAGTTCCGATGGCTTCCTTTAGAAATTCTTGAAGCCATATGTCTTGTTTAACCGCTTCTGTAGCTGCCATGAATTCTACTTCACAAGACGATAGAGCCAGAATGTCTTGTTTCTGAGAGCACCATGTGATTGGCGACTCATTCATATAAAATATATGACCAGTAGTGCTCCTTCCATCATCCATATCACCATTATGGCTACTATCAGAAAAACCTAGTAGTTCATTACCTAATTTTTGGCCAAAGGTGATTCCATATGATTTTGTTCCATGCAGATATCTTAACACTTGCTTCAAAGCTGCTCCATGAGACTCTTTAGGTTCTTGCATGTACCTGCTAAGAACTCCAGCAGAATAAGAAAGATAAAGTCTTGTGTGAATTAAGTATCTTAAACATCCAATGTTTCTTCGATAATTTGTCTCATTAATGCCTTGCTCATCTTTTGATTTTAACATCTTCAAGTCTGGTTCCATGGGAATATGGCACGAGTTTCATTATGCCATTCCAGCTTCGGTTAGTATCTTTCTAGCGTATCTTTCTTTCTTAAGAGTTACTCCTTTTCGTGTTGTTTTACTTCAATTCCTAGGTAGTATGTCAATAAGCCAAGATCGCTCATTTCAAACATTGAAGACATCTCTATTTTAAAGACTTCAATCACGTCGGATCTAGAGGAGGTGACGAGGAGATCGTCGACATACACTGCAACCAGAAGTGTATATTCTTCCTTGTATTTTCGTTACAAGGATGGCTCTTTAGAACATCTTTTAAAACTCATATCTTCAAGTATTTTGTTCAGTTTCTCATTCCAAGCTCTTGGTGCTTGTTTCAAACCATAAAGGGCTTTATTTAGTTTGTACACTTTGTTTTCTTTACCTTGAGCAATAAATCCTTCTGGTTGAGACACATAGACAGTTTCTTTTAGGTCACCATGCAGAAACGCTGTCTTTACATCCGAATGATGTATCTCCCAAATACTAGCAGCGACTAAAGAGATAAGTAATCGAACTGTTTCAATGCATGCTACAGGAGCAAATACTTCTTTATAATCAATCCATGTTTTTGTACATAGCTTTTTGCTACTAGTCTAGCTTTTTACGTGTTTATGCTTGCATCTGAGTTTCGCTTTTATCTTGAAGACCTACTTTAACCCGATAGGCTTAACTCCATGTGGTGGATTGATAGTAGGTTTTTTACGTTTCAATTCCTATTATACTATCATTGTCATTGTAGTAAATAAGTTATCAATCCAAATGGGTGCAGACATTAACCACTCTAGATACAATGGATTCTACTGATTCAAGTCAAGTATTGAAAATTGGTTTTTCTAACAAATCCTAAGCAAATGAGCAAAACATACATGAAGTAAATAAGAACAAGTGAATTAACATGCGCAAACGAAAACTAAAGAAAGGCAGTAAGTGAAATGAAAATAGGAAACAAAACGAAGGTAAATGCAATCAAAGTGGAGACGGCTCCTGAGGACAAAGTTTATCGACTGGTGATCGATCCTGGCTCTCCTAAATGCCTAACATACCTCAATCAATGAGCTATTCCCTAGACATCAGATTC
>OVBE01007098.1:0-11149 GCA_900406425.1 Iberis pinnata | reverse complement strand
CATTTTGTGTTTTTGCATAATTAACTTGCTATTTTTACATTTCAATTTCTCGTTGCAAGGATTTCGATGCACTCATAATCCAATCATTCCGATAAATGTCCTCACCAGAAAATTTTCCGGTAATCTCTTTCAAATTTTAAGTCCCACCAACATCTCCTTTTGAAACTTCTTCTTTAATTAATTGATTTAGTGATATCTTTTTAGAAAATATAACCATATCTATAGGCATTTATTTTAAATATGGGGCAAATCTTTTTGTACTATTGTAGTATAAGTCAAGCCAGGATAAATGGATGAGAAAATTAGTTGTCTCCTTAAATAAATGGTTTGATAGTTATAAATGTTGTGGTTGAGAAGCCACACGTTTTAACTCATGAAATTACGTGTGTCGAAATATGTTTTAATGATTTTGATTGATAAGAATGTTATGATGGTCAAACAAAAAAATCAAAGTCATTTTCCATTAAACAAAAACACTTTGTAATTTCTCTAAATCTTTATAAAAATTTGGTACTCCCTCCATTTCAATTTTTTATTTTTTAAAAATGTAAAAATTATAAATATGCATTTAAAATATTTTAGTTATTATATATTAAAAAATAATCCAAAGAATGAATAACATGCAACAATTATATCATTAGTTACAAAAATATTTAATAACTTTAAAATTTACACAAAGATACGAAACATTTAACATTTTGAAACATAAATAAATCTCTAAAATATTTAATAAAATGACAATAATGGATTATTATTATTTATTTAACATTTTTATTGAATTTACCAATAATAATTTAAATTGCATAAAGATTAGGGGTGTTCAATTTGGTAACTGTCGATTTTTATTCATTTTTAGATTGATAAAAAATTGCTACCGTATTGAAATTATATCTACATTTTGAAGTTGGTTCGACTTAGATATTTTTGATTTTTGGTTTATATCGAAAGCTATATTCGGTTCATGTAATATACAAAATATAATACGGTAATAATTTTCTTGATTGATAAAAAATTATTACCGTATTGAAATTATATCTAGTTTTTAAGTGTGGTTCCGTTTAGATATTTTTGTTTTTAGGTTTATATCGAAAACTATATTCGGTTCATGTAGTGAACATATAGTGATTTGATAACAGTATTTATATAGTGATAAAGTAATAAAAATCAAACTTATTTTAATAATCAGGTGTAGATCGAAGAAGGTGAGATTTGACAAAAAAAAAAAAAAGGTCAAACTTCACTGAAACACCTTTAAAAAAAGAAAATGTGTGTCACATATTTTATGTTTGGTTTAGTCGTTAATGTAAATCATGTTGTGTAAAATTATTTGGTATTTGTATTAAATTTAGCTTTTATCGGATTTTTTTAATTTGATTTTTTCAATTATTATCTATATCGTATCGATATCTACAATTTTTATAAAAAAATATATGCAGACGATTTATATAATTTATCAAAAACCATACAAAATGGTATAATTTAATTCAGTTTTGTTTGATCTAATATTTTCCATATTAAACACTTCTAAGAAAGACTCTAGTTACTATCCCCAAACCTCATAACTAATTATTCAACAGTTTGGATTATTATGAGTTTATGATAGTTATTTTCAATATTACTTTCTAGTTTAGGGCACACAACCAGTTTTCTAAATTTATAAAGGAGGAATAGAGGATAATCAAAGAGGGAAAATAAATGTTACAACCTTTTTAATATTTTTTCCGGTTCATAATATAAGATGTTTGAAAAAATTATTTATGTTCTAAAATATAAGATGTTTTCGTATTTCTATGCAGATTTTAAAGTTATTAAATAGTCACCGTCTAATAATAAAATGCCAATTTTTTATTGATTGATCAAATATTTTTAATGAATAATATATCAAATGTTTTTAATGTAAAAACATAATTTCTTAATATGCTCGTTTTTAACTAAAATATACTTAGTGAACTTGACTATAGACTTTAATAATTCTATCACCAAAGTATGGAAGTGACTTAAATGAGTAAGTGGTATGATTGGGATCAGTGGGGGACATAGAAATCATTTTGGTAGGCATTCATATCTTCTTTTAATTTATCTTCTTAAGTTAAAGTATTTTGTTTTACCCAAAAAATATAAATTTTAGATTTAAAATTCAAAAAGTAATTTGAAATAAATGCCACAAAAATAGGACAAGTGCGTGTCCCAATATGTTTTATATTTTTATTTTAAATATACCACACGTGGGTTATTACTCATTTAAGGGAAAATAACACTACATTAATGATATTAGGGACAATTAATTTAAAAAGTTTTTTTCCTCTATATTTGTTGAATTATATTTTTATAACACAAGTTTGTAAAACTATACTTTTTCAGAATTTAGATCTCTTTTATCCTTAATAATTTTTTAAACTATTTAAAACTATTTTTTTTTCGTTTTTAGACGAAATGATCATTCTAGCATGGAACAGTCGTTCCAAAATGTTGCAGGAAGTTTCTGAAACATTTTTAAACGATCGTTCTGGCATAGAACGATCGTTTTGTCTTGGAACAATCGTTTCACAATGTTTTGTAAGGTTATTAAACATTTTGGCACGACCGTTCCAAGCTAGAACGGTCGTTCGAGAATGTCCCAGGAAGTTTCTGAAACATACCGTTATGGCCTGGAACGGTCGTTCCAAAATGTCCCAGGATGTTCTTAGAATATTTTGAAACGACCGTTTTGGAATGTTTCGTAGAGTTTCCGAAACATTTTGAGACGACCATTCTAGCGTAGAACAGCCGTTCCAAGATGTCCTATGAAGTTTCTCAAATATTTTGAAACGATCGTTCTGGCCTGGAACAGTCGTTCCACAATATTATGTAGAGTTTCTGAAACATTTTGGAACGATCGTTCCATGCCAAAACAATTGTTTCAAAATGTCCAAGGAAGTTTTCGGTTTTGCTTAAAAACGTAGGTGAATTATGTTATACTTTTGAGTTAAATAAGATTAGAAAAATCATATATAGAAAACCATAGTATAATATACGAAAAATTAAATTAAACAACAACAAAAATTATTAAACACAAAATAATATATTTTTTTTTGCCGTTCTCCCAAACAACAACGAAACATTTAGAAATGTCCATATATATTCACCAAGTGTTGTTGTTATTTGTTCTAAAAATTATGAATATGATATGCAATTCAAAGAAATAAAATAAGAAAACGACATTGAATTAAAAGTAAACAAAGTTTTACATAGCAATATAATGTACCCGATTATATTGTTATGTCGCATGATGCTCTGTTGTGTTCATCATTACCATAACGGTTGTATTTGTCTTTTCGAACCTTGTGAACCATGAGATGATCTTATCTTGTCTTCAATTGTTTCAAAACGCTGTTTCCTACGTGTTTTAGGCGGCAATACTTGATTCAAATCAACAATTTGTGGGACATACCATTCATCTTTGGGAACTGCAATTGGTTTGATGACTTCCTCATAAGTTGTTATCCATGCATATGTACTATAAACAACATTAGTGATAGTGTGAAGTTCCATCCATATTGAAAAACTTGCTTTAATGGCATGTTTGCAGGGAATTTTGCATAGATCAAACTTCTTACATGAACAAGTTTTTCTTCCACATCAACCACATAATTATTCTCATCTCCCTTAGCCCCAAATATGTTGTTGCTGGACAGAAAAAAAATCAATTTCTTTGCTTTCTCTATTCTTCTGTTGATTATTTTCTCTCCGTTAAAAGATACTTATGTTTTGTACTTGCTGCTCTACGTTTAAAGAACCAACTTGTCAACTTTTCTCTAATACTTTCTAGTAGAGATATCAATGGATACTTTGGAGTGGGTTTTCTCATCATTATGAAATACCCATATATATTTACACATAAACCCATGTGATGGTAGATTTTTATGTGTCAATCCCTATTACACTATCATTGTATTGTAGTATAAATAGGTTGTCAATCCAAATTGGTGTAATCATTAATCACTCTATATGCAATCATAACTATTGATTCAAGCCAAGTAAGGAAAAAAAAGGGTTACTAACAATTCCTAAACAAAAAGAACAAACATAGCATCAGAACTAACATGCATAAGTAAATACTAAAGAGTAAACAACAAGTAAAATAAAAGCAAGAAAGGATATGGTACTAAAATGCAAATAGGAAAAGCAGTTCCTAAGGATGGGGGTAGTTGACTGGTGACCCTCCTTGAACTACCTAGAAAACCTAACATACCTCAAACAATGAGTTAATCCCTAGACAACATATTCATAAACAACCAAATTCGATCCCTTGACAAATGATCTCAAACTAAGCAATATCCAGACTTAAATCTCGTTAACGAAACACTACCTAGCATGCATGAAAAAACATTATGCTAAAGTCAATAAACACCTTAATCATCCAATCCCTTGGGCTAGGAATGTAAATCTATGAAATCACATTGTTCAAACATTTCATCAGACCTTTTGGATGCATAAATGTCTAAAATCATATTTCAATTGATTAGAGAGAAGTAAGCATAAAGAGCACTGAAACAGAAGGGATCTATGGACAATCAAACTTAAGCATTCAGGAGAACCAAGGGTTCAACACCAGTATACCCCATCCTTAGAAACCTGAGTTACTACTCACTACTCATAGCAACTATGAAATCAGGAAACTCAAAAAACATAACTACTATAAAAAAATTAGGATCAAAAGTCAACTCTTAAAAACAATAAGAACAACAAAACAAAAAATCATAAGATGATGATCAAAAGCTCAAAAATTAGAAATCATGAGTTGATGATCAAGAACAGTAAGAACATAAACACATAAAATCCATGGTGATCATAAACAACATGAACATAAACTATGAAAATGGTGATCAAGTGAAATAAGAGCAAAACCCATAAATAATCTCAAAAATGCTATGCGAATGCTAATGCGGAACTACCTAAAAATGCAAATAAACTAAGAAAGTTCTATGAATGCAACATGTTGACATCTAAACAACCCTAAAATGATGGTTATGACTTCTCAAAACTACTAAAATGCAGAGACATCGCCATGTTCAAAAACTCTTAATGTAGATGCTCTAAGAGTGTTAAAGTTAACCTAACGAGGTTATTACATTTAATTGCAGTTAGATTTAATAAACTTTGATTAGGCCAAACCTAGACTAGTAAGGTTATGTTAACTCAAAGTGGGTTTCTGGTTTTCTAGTTTGTAATGCGTTTTTGGAGTTTGTATCTCAATCTAAATTTTAGATTTTTGTACTTGCATGAATATGGTTGTAAAATTTATGCTTTAAATATAATATTTTTAAAAAATAGAATGGTTAAAACATTAATTTTAATTATTAGTTCATTTTGAAATAAAAAGAAAAAGTTATATTTAAAAAAGTTATATTCTGATAGTTATTTTCAAATGATTAGACGCATGTTTCGTCTCACTTGGGCCCGACATTTATGACAGACTTTTTCAGTATTTGAAAGTCTGTTCAGCCTCTTTTCGAAGTGCTTGGTTTTTATTTCCGAAATCTACCGAATTTAAGCGAGAATGCAGCAAAAGCTTCTCTGATCGTGTTGTTTGATTCGTTTTGGCGGGTCTTCTTCATCGTTTCAGTTCATGCTCTTGGGAAATCAAAATAGTTGATTACAAGTTCTAAGGTGTCTTTGGTTTAGATTAGATTTTTAGTTCTTATTTGTATTGTTCTTTGGCTCCCGTTGTTATGGGCTTAGTTTTCTGAGGTTTTGAGCTCATTCAGTCGAAATACGTAGGTTTAATTTTATGAATTTTCGTGTTTCAATAGTCGAAATATGTGGGTTTTAGTGTATTGTATATGTATAATCGTTGCAAGTGTATTATTAATCTACTACTGGACAAAAAAAAAGGCTGTGTTTTCCCTTGATATAGAAATGGGTTACATATAGTAACTTATAGGTCTAAATCTAATATGATATATAAATTTCAAAATTTAAAAATCNAAAATTAAAAATGTTATGTAGGCTAGTGTTAATAGCGGGTTGGACACGGCACGTTAGAGTTGATTATCGCATCAAAGTCATTGCATAGTCTTAATTTTTGACCATCACTACCACTCTAGTCAATGAATAATCAAAATCACATGTTCACATAATTAAGAGCTATGTTTTCTTATGTTGGCCGATGTGATTTTGAGATTTGTGATATTGAGTAGTATATTACTAGTATGATCTCCATACACGAACACAAAAGTTTGAATATCAAAAAAATATAAATTAGAGGATATCTATTTTCAAATTTGACTTTTAAAAAATTGCATTGATGATAAAAATTACAAAAAGACAAACTTACTTTTTTTATGATGTTGGTACCGGAATTTCGAAGAACTACTTTGATTAAAGCGTCCGCAGTCACCAAATGTATTCAGGAGGATCGCTGAAAATCACTCCATTTTAATTGATGGTAGCTGGGATTCGAACTCATGTGGCGGAACTCACATCCGTGGATTCTTTACCACCACAGTTAGAAGATCCAGTTAAGAACAAACTTATTTGTGCATCACCCGATTAGTTTTTTTCACATTAATTTTTCATCCACAAGAAATCGATCTCTTAGTAAGAACTCAACAAATAAGAAAAAATGCATTCACGATACGAGTAACTTTGATCTAATAACAAGGCATGAATAGTGATATAATTATTAGACAATTTGATCTTTGTTGATCGATTTGTTATAATAGTTTATTTATCGTGGGATAATTTTTATGTTGAATTTTTGTTTTGTAATGCTAAATGAAAATATCTCCTAATATTCATATTCTTCTGAAATCGATAGAATATTTAGACTGAGTTTTTAGACAATCAATGTTTTTAAAATCGTTAATTTAAAAAAAAAAAAATATATATATATATATATAATTTTAAACTTGTATCTAGTTGGACTTTGTCATCATCAACAACGAATATAATTAATTTTGAGGAATAATGTAAATATACTTTTTTGGTTTATTTTGGATATAAAAAAAAAAAAGAATATAGAGAGTTGTGTAGAAGATGAAATGAAAAAGCACAATTTTACTTCGTGTGGCTTTCGCGTTATGGTAAACGGTCGTTTACCGCCGTTTACGCGTTTTCTTTTCCTTATTCGGTTTAAAAACGCATATTGTATTTGTACTTTTATTATATAAAGATTACTTTTTTTATACGTCACAATAGTGTACAAAATTCTATATTCTAAAATATGGTAACTTCAAATTAAAATTTATTTTGTAAACTAATAATTTGAAGGGGTTTCCAAAATATCATACAAATTATGTATATTTCAAGAATATCGTACATTTTTAAAAGATCCAAAAATATCATAAAAATGTGTTTATTCCAAAAATACCACAAAATTTGAAATAATTTTAAAACTTCAAATTTAAATTCTAAAATCTCAATCCTAACCCCTTCAAAACTAAATCCAAATCAAAATTTTAAATTTCAATCTCTTGAAATTCATTTTTATGTTGTGGTATTTACGCAACATTTAGATGTGTGTGATATTTTGAGAACATTTGGAAGTGTATATTATTTTTGAAATTTGAACTTATTTGAAGGAATTTTTCTAATTTTAACAATACTTTTGTATATATACACAAATTGATTATTGATATTTTTGCAAATTTATTAGTTAAGCCAGTTAGAGTTATAATGACTAGCCAGTTAAGCCAATTACGGGAAAAGCTAGATTTTGAATAAAGATGGTATCAATTTTTAATATTTTTAATTCTTTTTGGTAATGTATCAATTTTTAATAAACCTATACTTTAATCGTTTCAAAATATAGACTACTTATAGATTTAATTTTGTTTTAAAATATACGATGTGTATATAATAAGTTTTAAAGTACAATATTATATAATTTGTATAATATTTTTTTAAATTTAATATTATTAAATAAAAAACTTTATATTTTGAAATATAAAAAGTATATCACTAAACTTTTTGCCGTTTCTCAATTATTGCAATCCCTTTCTCTCATCATTGTGCTATAAAAAATAAAAATAAATAATGCACAAAATTCCATGATTAGAATTTTCATTTTGAACTTCGGTTAATAATAATGCAAAATTACAGATGATTAACAAAGTTATTTACGTGCTTTTAAATCAAGTATGGCGAAAGTAATTAGGTTTTCTTCCTCTCTTTTTCTTTCACTTCATTCTCTCTTTTCTCAGCTGGAGATAGAGAGCAGCAAAACGTACGGAAGCCCTCATTGTCGTCTTATGATCACAACGTCATCATACTTTTTCTGGGCACGTCGGCAAGCCCAGCGCCAGCATACTCTTCGTGCATGCATCGCTTCACCGGAAAACCTTCAAACTCAAGCCTGCTTTTCCTACATAATCACCGAGAGCTAGCCGGAGGAGAGAAGAGGTATATCGGCGATTCTTTTCAGGCCGAAAAAGACGCGGGGATATGTAGGAAGAGCGACGGATCTTGGGAGGAAGAACTTCGAGGTGGATGTGATTCTAGCAATGATGGATCTGGACGCCGTGCTCTGTCATCGGAGGTGTAGGGAATCAACGATTATATGTCCGGCTAATTCATTTTTGCATGCATTTGTCTCTTTCCCGACCCACTGGAAACCTACTTCTCCCGCCCAAGTCTGCTGTGGTCAAAACCAGAACATCTTCCTCTCCTCTCTAAAAACGTTAGATTCGGTGGACATGCGTTAACTACGTGTTTTTTCTGTCTCGAATCTGCCGTTGGACCACCGAAAAATCCAATATGGTGGTGTTTGCAGCCTCGTCAATTGCAGTGGCGGTGGCTGGAGCGTTTTGCTCTGGTTGTTAGGAATACTAGGGTTTTATTTATGAGTCTGGATCCTATTGGATCTTAGTAAGTCCAATTCGATTCTGTTAGTTTAAGTTGGATTTTTAATTTGAAGTTTTTTTGTATTGTGTTCGTGATATATAGGATGTTTAAATATGTGGTTTAATATTTAAATAATTTAGTTTGAAAGCCTTTGGACAAAAGAAAAAAACAAGTATGGCGCGTAATAATTTCACATTTTAACGACATTAAATAAATTTAAAACGTATACGTGGCATAATCTGAGCCATAGAATTAAATAATTTTAGACTCATCGAGACAAACAAAGACCTTAAAGAGGATCGGTGCTGAGTATTTGTAAACGAAGGAGAGACGAAACATCGTTACTACATGTCACGCGGCGGCTCGTAGCCAAACCAGAATCTTCTTCTTTTTTTTTTTTAAATTCGNTAATCTGAGCCATAGAATTAAATAATTTTAGACTCATCGAGACAAACAAAGACCTTAAGAGGATCGGTGCTGAGTATTTGTAAACGAAGGAGAGACGAAACATCGCTACTACATGTCACGCGGCGGCTCGTAGCCAAACCAGAATCTTCTTCTTCTTTTTTTTTTTAATTCGAAAACAAAACTCAAATATATTTTCGCTTCCATTCTTATCAAGTGAAAGATTATCTTCAACGATCATTTTTTTTATTAATTGGAAATTTTTTTTTTAATGATCCTGGTATCCGGAACTCTGAAAGACTCCGATTAGGTCTAAAGGTCCGCAGTCGTCAAGAGTATCCAGGAGGGCCGCCGAAATTTACCCCATGTTAATTGACGGTGACCGGAATTCGAACCTAAGTGCCGGAACTCACAGTTGTGAGCCCTTTATCACCAGAGCTAGAAGTCCCGGTTAATTTTGGAAATTTTATGTTATGGAAAATTTTGTTTTTCTAAAACACATTTTTTTGTATTGTTTATTATAATTATTTTAATACAAATAGAAAAGATTGAAATTTTCATTTTTATTCTTAACTAATCATATTATATGAATTTTGATAATTAATAAGATAAAATATTATATGAAAAAAATAGAAATTGTTGTTACAATATGTATTGAAAATGTAAAATAGTTAATTTGATACAAACTTAAAAGATATAAGGATAACTGAATTTTCTTGATTTGTTCCTAAAAATAATAGAAGAATTTTATGAACATATTTGATATATTTATTTGAACTGTTAAACTAGCCAATTAATGAATGGATTAAAACATTCTATTTATTTCTGTCCACTTGATGGTTTTTTATATTTTTTTGGCGTCTTTAATCATTAAAAACAAAAACATTACAATAACATCACAAACCGAAACTTTGCTCGAAACACCGAAAAAAAACAACAGCACTAAAGACGGCAAGCAACAACACCTCCGAAAGCTAAGAAAAACCAAACAAAAGGTGTTTAAACAATTCTTTAAACGGTTTAACTAAAATTCACAAACCCAAACTAAAAAGAGTATATTCTCCTAGCGAAGCTGCTAAAGTAAGCTTACACGGACGCCTGTCTACTTGATGGTTTAAAGGAAATACTAAATTAATTAGCATATATATATATGTTCTTATCAAATCAAAATTTCCTCAAAACAGTAATCTTATTCTATTTCTGTCTCATCTTATTCAAAATTGCTAAGAGTGGTAACTTTATGTCTACACGTATTACCAAAAAAATAAATTAAATTGTAATATATAAAAATGAATCATATCCGTATATAACTTTATGCTAAAGTAATAGTTTTAATGACATGTTAATTAGTTGAACAACACCTGACTAAATCTACAATTAAGGCAACAAAATCTCGGATAAAATTTATTTAATATTCTCTCCGTTTTATATTATTAGTTGTTTTGAAAGGTTTATTTTGTTTCACAATATAAGTTGTTTTAAAAACCAAAGAAAAAAGTAAAAAACGTTTACTTAAAAAGTTAAAATAATTATGTTTTTTTTAAATTTTTTTAAAATCATTTTCATAACTTTTTTTAATTTTTTTAATCCATAATAATTATTGCTCTAACTAAATGTAGAGACAAAAAGTGAAAAAATAAAAAAATATAGAAAAACAAAAAATTATCTTAATATGCACGTTTTAAAACAAAATAATTACTAATATGAAACGGTGGGTAACCGGGACTTCTAGCTCTGGTGGTAAAGGGCTCACAGCTGTGAATTCCGCCACCTAGGTTCGAATCTCGGCCACTGTCAATTAACATGGGGTGAATTTCGGCGGCCCTTCTGGATATCCTTAGCGACTGCGGACGCTTTGGGTCTAGTCGGAATCCTTCGGGGTTACGGATACCAGGATCATAAATATATATATATATATATA
>OVBE01007097.1:0-18434 GCA_900406425.1 Iberis pinnata | reverse complement strand
TCTTTTTCTTCTTCACTTCTTCTTCTCGTCGTTCTGGTTAGGCGAGGGCGAAGGCGACGGGGACGGAGACGGTGAAGGCAACAGCTCCGGCTCCGGCTCACGGCGAGGTGGTGGTTGAAGATATGGGGTGGGATCCCCATCTACAAAGTAGTAGGTGACGTCGTTAATCTTCACAGCCNATTCCGGTTAAAAAAAAAAAAAAAAAAAAAAAAAAAAGAAAAAGCAAAAACATGAGAAATCCAACCAACAACTCCTACTAAAATAGAAATCAGTAATTACTTCTGTTTTTTTTATTCCAAAAGCTTTCAAAGCAGGAAAAAATGTTCTTGTTCTGGTTAGGCAACCAATCTTAACAACACATACTTAAACATTAAACAACACATACTTAAAACACACGACAACACATACTTCTTCTTCTTTTTCTTCTTCACTTCTTCTTCTCGTCGTTCTGGTTAGGCGAGGGCGAAGGCGAAGGCGACGGGGACGGAGACGGTGAAGGCGACAGCTCCGGCTCACGGCGAGGTGGTGGTTGAAGATATAGGGTGGGATCCCCATCTACAAAGTAGTAGGTGACGTCGTTAATCTTTACAGTCGTCCAACTTAGATCGACCTCACCTTTCTTCTTAGCCCCAGAAGAACTACTTGAGTTACTGCTACTTGCATTCCCTATTAAAAAAAAACAAATATATGAGAAAGCCAACCAAAAACACCTACTAAAATAGAAATCAGTATTACTTATGTTTCTTTTTGTTCCAAAAGCTTTCAAAGCAGAAAAAATGTTCTTCCCCCCTTAGAACTCATTGTTCTTCTTTATGTAGATGAACAATATAGAGTTTAATTCTTCCCACTATAATGTTTCTCAAAAATAAGTTGATTCAGAAAAAATATGCAGAAGGTTTACAGAGTCACTACTATGGCAATGGCCACAGTGAAGAGGACCACACTCTATGACTCGATTAATTCTTTATTGGACCAAATTCAAATAAAAGCCGGTTTGATTTGGTTTAATAGTAGTGAGAGGCTTATTTTCGTCCTTCTTATTCAAGCAGAAAGTCCATCAACAAGAAAGTCAAAAGATACTCTTTACAGGTCTTGGAACAAAAAAAATACACCAACTTGGTAGTATTTTTTTTTTTTTTTCACACCAACTTGGTAGTATTAATTTTTACAATTATACAACTATTTCATTTTACCAGATTCAATATTAGACAAATCAATCAATCAACATTTATGTGCTTCGTCCACATTTTTTTCAAAATAAATACATGAAATTTTTTATAAAATTAAAAATAGCTTGCATACTACTACAAATGGATCAAACGAAATATAATGCCAATGGATCTTGAGTGGCTTAATCAAGTGTTACAAAACCTCTCGTTCTAGTTTGAGAACGACCATAAAACCTTCTTGTGGTACATCAACTCTACCTATAGCTTTCATTCTCTTCTTACCCGCAGCCTGTATTCATATTCAACATCGAAATTTTTCAATCATAGATTTCCACTTTTATCGATCTTTAATAGTAGCAGAAAACAGAAAAGTACCTGTTTCTTAAGAAGCTTCTTCTTCCTAGAAATATCTCTACCTGAAATGAATCATCATAGTAACAAGATTAGAGATAACTCTATGGGAACAAACACTTTAAATCGAAAGCTACTTCAATTTGTTATTGTTTCTGAATCGGTTTGATACCATAAAGATTGAAAGGATAGGGAATGTGTAGTTACCGTAACACTTGGCCAAAACATCTTTTCTGATTGCTGAGAGTGCTTCACTAGCAATCACTTTTGTCCTATACTAGCCTGTAAGTAGATGTTTATTGATGTAAAATAAAAAAAAGATAATCTAACATGCCTGACCTGCACAATTTCCATATGGAGAAGACCCAAGAAACCACATCTAAAGAGTAAAGCCAAAACCCATGGCACTTGAAGTTTCAGGCTCAAAATGCAGGATCACAACCAAGTTGAGGACAAACCTATATATGGGTAGAGAGACATAAAAAAAAATCTTATCTTTTGTAGTTTCACTTTTGCTAATACCTTCAATGCAGCATCATTGAGTTGCAGTTTTTCCAATGCATCTCGAAGATCTGGAAACCTGCCACCAAAAAAAGACTTGTGAAAAAAATTACATAAAAAACCAAAAGTTAGCAGACGAAAAAAACAAAAAAGTCAATACAAACAGTCCACAAAACACCATAGGGGTAGCTTCCTCATAACCAGGTAAAGAGCTTTCTGCCTTTCTGCTATAATTTGTTATTGTATCTCCTACTCTAGCATCTGCAAATGATCTTACGGAAGCAGAAATGTATCCCACCTGTAGTCAAGAACACTAACATTCAAAATGTATAAGAAATGTGGCTCATAGTCAGGCATATCTACTATACACCAGAAGCATCAATCAGCACATCTTTCTGGCTATATAATTAACTATAGCCAAACAAGAAAAGTGAAATCACATTGATTTTATTGCACTCAAATTGTTGTTAATCACAGTTCCTTCTTTGGTAGCTCAGGGAATTTAAAGAAACCCTTCCATATACAATTGCTTAATAGTCTCTCTATTATTGGTCTACTAATTCCCCCCTTGAACATACTTGTTTCAGTTATTTGGTCTACTAATTCCCCTTAAAATTTTCAATTTTACATTGGAGTCCAGTAGACCATAATGTCCTCGTTTGATAGTTCCAGTGTCAGAGCACAAATCAGGAGTCTACTGATTCCAAGAAATCACATAAATACTCTGTCCATGTGATCATTGTTTTCTGAAATAAGATGAAACAAAGCAACAAGCAGGCCATCAACCACAAAAGAGTACTGAACGAAGCTGATGACTTCAAGTTGAATGGGAATTGAATATTAAAATGCGGGGACATTATATTATTGGTTCATTGTTGTCACATATAAAAAAAATATATATTTTAATATATATAGTCATATAACAGGTTACGTATGCCGTTTAAATTAAAATATATTAAAATAAAATAAATAAAATATTACAATTAAAAATTAGTGTCTGTCTTTAAAATCATTGTTGTCACAACTCAAAAATAAATGTATTTTAATATATATGTTGTATGACAAGTTAAATATGTATATAAATTAAAATTTATTACGGTTAAAAGTTAACGTCTTTAAGATCATTGTTGTCACGGATCGAAAACAAATATATTTTAATATATATGTCGTATGACGGATTAAATATGTCGTATAACTTAAAATTTACTGCAATTACAAATTAATGTTTTTAAGATCATTGTTGTCACATATCAAAAACAACTATATTTTATATATATAACGGGTTAACTATGCCGTAATAATTAATTTTTATCATTTTAACAAATTACAATTCTGAATTAATAATAACGGTTATGAATCTATTCTATATTTTTATTATTTTATAATATTTAATAAATATAAACATAAATAATATTAATTTTTACATCTATAATTTTTAAGAAAAAATCAATTGTAATAAATTTAAAATTTTATAAATAATCATTACTATTAAATAAATCATATGCAATATAAACATACATAAAACAAACGATTGATAAATACAAATTTAATCGCTTAATATATTAAAAAATAAACTCTTAAAACATATTAAATAATATAAACAATATTTTAAACTAAAAAATCAATTTACCTCGCGCATTGCGCGGGTAAGTGCCTAGTAATTATTATTTGTTATTAGTTAGGTGTAGGGTACCCATTCAGGTTCGGGTCGGATTTTGGGATTTTTCGATAAGGATGTCTAGAATCCATTCGGGTATTTTAANATTCGGGTATTTTAACTTCGGGTTCGGATATCCGAATTTTTTTATTAAAAAAATGATCAAATCAAATCAAACCGACCTAAAATATTATCATTTGAATCAACTTTAATATATATATATATATATATATATATATATATAGGATAATAAACTTATACATAACTATATATATTTAATATTATAATCATAAATTCGGGTATCCATTCAGGTTTTTTCGTGTTCTGATATCTAAACATCTAGAAAACAATACATGTTCGGGTTTTTTTAGTTTCGGTTTGGATATTTTTCGGGTATTTTTTGGTTTTAGGTTTAGAATTTTTTGACCACTCCTAGATGTAGTGGAGGAATGTAATTGAAATTTTTTTTTCATTGAAATCAACACTACGAGGTAGAAATGGGATAAATATGAAAAAATTGGTACATTTGGAATCCACTTAAAAAAAGAAGAAAAAAAAGAAAATGGTTACTCATTATTTCCGAAGGTTCCTTGCACTGTTTCTGTCTATCGGAAAACTAGCTCCCTATTCCGGTTATTATCGCGGCGAATCAAGAACGGATTCATCCTCCATTCTTTATTTTGTTTTGTATAAGTAATGGTGTTTGCCCACCTCTTTTCAGTTGCTAACCAGGTTGCCAAAATGTTTTTTCGGTGAAGTTTGCGGGTTAAGCGGCCACCGGCTAGTGTGAATAGGCTTTCTATCATCCTTGGGTTATTAGGGTTTCTAAAGTTGGGCTTATCCATTGCCAATTCTGATGTAATATGGAGCTTGGGTTTTGTTAATGGGCTAATTATGTGATGGTTTTTCTAGATACTATATATTTAATATAAACTCTTAACAAATTTAAGTTAGTAAAGGGGAGAACGACTTATAAGTGTCCGCACATATAGTAAGTTAGGAAATTAGAGCATACATATATACTCTATAAAATTTAAATTTGTATACCCACACTTGAAAGTCTTTGCTGATAACTGCTTTAACTATAACGCTTTAACTTCTCTGTTAATGCATGTGACCCGGTGAGGTAGACTGAGTAAAAAATCACAGATGCTCACATGTACAAATTATTTAAAACGTTGTCGTTCTTTTAAAGAAAATAACATTTTTAATAGAAAACGATGTAAAATAGCCAACCTAACGACGTCATTTACTATTTAAAACTTTTATTTTATTATAAAAAATGACGGTGTTTTAATTAGTTTGTACATGTGAGCATATGTGTTTTGTCTTTCAGTCCACCTCGGTATTCGAATCATCCATTTTAACATAGTAGTTGTAACACCCTCGAACCGGACTAGGAATTAGGAGTTAGACCTAGACGATCCGGAAGCGTTACGTGGTTACTCGTAGCCGGCCAGCCGACGATTTAAGGAAAACTCCGTTCACCCAAGCCGTGCAACCATGAACACCCATCCCGTCCGATCTCGGCCTAAGGCTTTCAACCCGTTCCAAGATCATGCGTCGTGTTAGCCGAGACTAGGCTAATATCATATGAGACCCGATTTCATTGGAAAACATTTCTTTATTGACTTTTGAAATATACATAGGTAGCTGTATGGTTTCCCGCTAAGATTACCTGTAACAAAAAGTAGCATCATGAGTAATCTAAGATTACTCAGTAAGAACAGGGTCTCTAAGCATTAATAGATTTATAGTATGCACCAACCCAAACCCAAAATAACTATCAACACACAACAACTAGATGCATGTAAAAAAAATAAACGTGATATCATTACTTATCACCACCAAGTAACCACGGTCCACTGTCGTGTCCAACCCATCAACACGGTCCTTCACTCTTCATGTGTGACCCTTCCTCCATCACCAGGGGTTGCCTTTTATACATTTTACATTTTTAAGGTTATCACTTATAATTCGGCAGTATATTGATTATGATATCACCCAAGGTGATGTACCCAACCACATCTCTACCACACACACCAGAGCAGGTACAACTCTATCAGGCCCCAACCGTCTCACTCACGGCGGCAATCACTGCATCGTCACGTAGGTCTCAGGAGGGTAGTTAACCATCCCGAGCAAATGTCAATCAGACATCAACTGCCACCATCGGTCATGGAAGGTAGACACACTACAATTTACTAACCGAATCAAGGCGATTAGGTAGCTTATATCACACGATCCGGTTATGAGTGCATTCTCTCGGAACTTCACTAACAGAACCTTGAGGACATAACACTCCTACACCCGAATATCATTTTTATATTTAACGTTTTTAATACATAATCACATACATATTCATCAACATGAGTATAATCAATAGTCAACAATAATGCCTACCATGCATTATCATTTCTAGCATGTATTACTAATATTTAATCAAACTTTGATCAACTGATTGATGATGTCTTCGTTTCTGTGCTAATTTTGTATAACTGAAAAACTAGAGAAAGAAAGATTGTGCTTGGTAACTTAATGCTCTAACTTAAATGTTTCTGCACTTAGCTATGGTTATATACGGTATGTGACGCGTGTTAAGTTGTCAACAGAATCATAATATATAGGCAAACAAAATATCAACAGAATCAATTCGTATTATGTAACATTTTACAAAAAGCTGATGTTTTATTCAGAAATAAGTACATATGAATGAATACATCATATCCCCAAAAAATTATAAATTGACAACTTTGCAACAAAAACTCAATCTTGAATTGTCTATAATCCTATTCACAAAATCTTGCTATCATACAAAAAAAGAAGAAGAAGAAAATGAATTAATAAGAGGGTGTAACATTTCAATAAGAGAACTCATGGCCGCGAATCGAAATGTATTTCTTGACCCAAATGGCAATATCTTCAGCGCAAGCCTGAGCTTGAGGAGTCTTGAGAAGCATATCAAGAGTTGCAAACTCATGAACTGCATCTTTATATTCTAAAACTGGTGAATCTACATTTACCTTTCTAAGCTCCTCTGCATAAGCAATGGCTCGATCTCTCATCCAGTCATGTTCAGCCACTACTGTAAGAGTTGGAGGCATTAGCTTCAGCGGTGGTCCACTGCGGTTATGCGCAAGTGGGTTTGCTGCTGGATGGTCAAAGTCGAACTCTTTTTCTGGTAAGAATAGTTTCCATGCAAGTACAGAGATGGCCTTGTCATAGAAGTAAGAATTTGCCAGCTTTATTTCGGATTGTGTCGGGTTGTTTCCGATGAAAAAAGGGTACATTAGAACCTGTGCAACAACTTTAACCGGCTCTAGAAGTTTCCCAGCTTCTACTGCTTTCCTAGCTACATAGTCAGCTATGTTCCCACCAGAGCTCACCCCAAGAAGAACACATCTATTATAAAAGCCATATGAGCAATAAGTTAAAGGAGCAGAATTTGATGTGAAATTGCAATAAGCTATCTAACTAGTTGTCCATAGAACCATTACTTTGTTCCTAATCTTCATATATCAACTTGAAACTATTCTAAAGATCATATCTTTTACATCCTATGATTGTGTATATATAACTCTATATTGTCTCTACCTCATACTTCTTAACAGATTAAGTTCATACAGGTAAGGCTACAAATACAAACCTGGAAGGATCAGCATGAGCTGCAAGCCAAGGCTCAACCATGGAAGCTCCAAAAGCATCAACTATCTGTCCTTGAACATTCAGTTTCTTCAACTCAACACCATTGGCGCGTCGATTACCGAGAGACTTAAAACAATCAGCTAGATTTGCTTGTTTCCCAAGCCAATTCAGCACTTTTACTCCATCTTCGAATGCTGCAGGGTACCGATTCTCAGGTGCAAGTCTATAACCAACGGCCAATACAATTACATCGCATACTTTAGCAATTCTCCGGCAAAAGAAGTCATTAGCCGACGAATCAGAACTTCCACTAACCCAACCTCCACCATGGAACTGTAACATCACCGGAAGTTTTCTTGAATTCCTTTTCGGAGATGGCTCATATCCTCCGTACGGTTCTAGATTATCGTTGTTGCAACCGTAGCTGTTCCTCCGAGATTCATTGCTCGCTGCTGGTGCCGGAGAATTATGATGAAGAGGGGTATGGCTGTGCCTCCGATCGGATCTGGTTTGGTGGGATGGAGAAAGAGCAGATTCGGGAAGGAAGATCCTAATAGTGAGTGAGGTCAATGGATCAATGTGGATATCTTTGGTTGCAACTCCATCGGTGAAAGACGGATTCGCGGCGGTGAGATATTCATCGGATCGGGTAGAGACACCAAACGAATCAGATAATCCATCAGCTGAAATCGAAATCAGATTCTGAAGACGATGTTTCAAAAGTAATTTGAAGAAGACGCTATAGAGTTTCACAGCTACGCTTGGCATTTCCCACCACCAAAACAAAACTTTTACCAATTTGAAAAAGCCGAAATTCTCAATAGATGATCCAAGGTGAGAAAAATCACATCTATGGAGGTCTCGCTATGAATTCCCAGAGATTGGGATCAAATTTCCTTGAAGAACTAGATGCGAAGAGTCAAAATTGATCAACCCCGGTTTTGGATTCTACAAAATCGAGTAATTTTATTTAAAAGAGAATAATAAACAACAAAAATGATGACGACGAAGAAGACGATTGTGGACAAAGTGTCATTGGCTATGAGAAAATTATCCTCTGAAACGCGTTTACCGTAAATCCAAAGTCTTGTCCCGCTTTTTGAAAATTTTACGTTCTAGAAACGTACAGTTTGCTCACAGCCTCACACCGTTTTTCCCTTTGCGTATTTTTTTTGTTTTCACGGATTTTATAATGAGGTTCCAAAACTATTAATCATAGAGATTGACACTTCATTATGTTTTATTGTTTTAATCACATAATTATGACATAAAGACAGCACTAAAACTGATTTATTTTAATTTTATCACCTTTTCTTGGTTTTTTTAAAAGAAACATTGATTTGTTTAATTTGTGTTCCCTAAAAGCTAATTTAAATTTGGAAATGTAACAAAGTATGTTACCTTAAATTATTCATCCCATCCTATTGTTGTTTGACCATGCTAGCTTAAAAAGTTAAAATGTTTAATATTTCATCCGTTATATTTTATTAGTTGTTTAGGTTAAAAGTACGAATATTAAGATAACTTTTGTTTTTACATTTTTTTGTTTTCTATTTTTCTTATTTTTGAATTTAATTAAAAACAAAGTTTGAGTTTTATTTTAATTTTTTAATTAAAAATTTTATTTTTTATATTAGAATTTGAAAGAAATTTATAACGTGAAACAAGAAAAAACCTTCAAAACAACTATTAAGAAAAGAAACCGATGTAGTAGTTTTTATTCAATGTTCAAATGAAAATATGTGGAAGTTTCCAAAAAGGATCGGAAGGAGAAAAACAAAACTTGAAAGATTAAAAGACTTTGGTCGCCCTTGGTGAATTTGACTCTTGATCGAAAACCAAAGACTAGAAATTTGTTAAATATAGAATATTGAGCTTCGACTACTTGTCTCTAGAAATTTGTCGAATTTAGAATATCACTAACATCATTTCAGTTTCTCTTAAGTTTTTTATTTTTATTTTTCCATTTGTATTTTCTATGTTTAAAATTCCAATGGTCTTGGGCTCCGAATTTATTTTAATACTTTGGTTTGAAAATTTCTGAAACACAGAGAGAAATAAAGAGTTGGAAATAACTAGATGAATTTTAAGGTTGTCTTTTATTACAGTGGCAGGATTTACACAACGAGAACAATGCTTCAATGTTGTATGAAAATAGGACAATCATAGGCTGAAACATTTACATGTCAAGCGAGAAATACGTTCCAGCACCTACCTACCTGCAATTGATACCATTACAGATTCAATATATAACAAGTTAACATCATCCTTAAACATTCTAGGAGAGATATTTCGGCTTCAAGCTATCAAGAAATCTAACAAAATCGAGATTAACATGGAAACTTTGTCTTCATGTTTTTAAACAGCTAACACAAGGATCAGAAAAACTGACCTTAGTTAGTCGAGACCTCAGATTGGAATGAGCAAGGAAACGACCAAGAAAGTACTCCTGCAATGTCTTAGCAATTGCAGTTACAACAAGAACCTGCAACAACATTGTTTTAGAAGCCAAGGAAATGACAGTTTATCATTTTAAAAGGATACGACAGAGATAAGTGCCTTTTTTATTTTAAGGATGGAGCATAGGGTGCTGGGCATGGAGAGATAGTTGTATCAGGCAACTCATTTAACAGATCGACTGTTGCCATAAGGCATGCCGCGAGCATTTTCTTCTCCAATCGCACAAGCCGTGTGGCAACTCGCTTCCTAGGATTCTGACTAGGATCTGCCAACTATTGAGCAAGAATTCTATTAATGTTACGCAGATGTTTGGTATGTAGCAATCACAGAGTCTGATGAGCATACCAATGCATCGTCTTCTTTCAGTGTAGTAGGGTAGCCAGACAAGCGTCTCATGAAGTAATTGGCAAGCTGATCTAGTACTGCTCTTTCCATGCAAGGGCTTATCTACGAAAGACACTGAGAGTTAAAACCTTTACAAGTAGCTTCATGTATAGAAGAAGTAACATTGGAGACCTCACATGTTGGGACTGCATTTGATACAATCAAGGAAATATTAAAAGATTACTTAGACAAAAGGTCTGCCAGATCACTCATCCTCTACTTACTGGACAAACTGGACCTTGGGACGAAATAACTGATTGCATTTCATCAGGATCAGACATGTAACCCAATCTGAGGTAGGGAAGCATGTCTTGAACAGCTTCTTTTTCTTTTCCAACACGAACCTGGATGGATGCATAACAAAAATTCAGGCAAACCATCTCAAAGCAGCCTTGTTGAAATGGGAAAGTTACACGTTCCATACCTGAAAAACTTGTTGGGTCAATTTTCCGTTCCTTTGAGCAACCAGTCTCTTGTCTTGATACTGAGGATCCTCAGTGCTCAGTGCTGCCTAGAATGCAGATATGACACATAATCTTAATAAAATTGAGAAACTCACACTTTAGTTCACAGGAAGGCACCAAAGTTTCAAGATCACCTCAACAATAATTCTATCGTAAGGATTATCTTCATCAACGAATCCATAGTTCAGAAGCAGTTTCGCATTAGGTTGTGGCCCACACCTTATAATATAGGATAAATGGCAAAGTAGGAAAGATAAATAAGAAAGATAAAGCTAGCAGCTGGAAGCAATTTGTCCTACAAACATACCAGGCAACTATAGGATCCCCAGCCTTATATTCCCTATCTACCACGAGTTCAACAGCACCATCAACAGCGGTAAGCATTGCCTTGCAGTTGGAACAGTAGGCCAGCAAAGGAGGACCAAGAGGAACCAAAGCAAACCGACGAGCCAAACTAACATTCTGAGTATAGGAAGAAGCATAAAAAATATAAATTAGAAGAAGCAACAGCAATGCCTGACTAGTTGCTTAGGTCATGAATTGCAAGCTAAACTGTACATTCAGCTGTAGAGTTTTAGAGTTTAGACAATATCATTATAACACAATGTATTCTTTCAAACACGGGTTGCACATATGACTTATGAATGATAGTTCCAAAAAGAGTGTAACATTACTTGCAAATGCACCACACAGGACTGAATGGCAACAAATGCCTGTTTGAAAATCTCAAATGTAAAAGCTTCAGTTGGTATGTCAAACGGGTATTGCTGCAAAACACAAATCACTTCATATAAATCAGATGCCATTGTTAGCATTCCATAGATAAAAATAAAACAAGAAGAAGCCAAAGTCTTAGGTATCAATATAGCAGTCAAGCACCTGAAACAAAGATCCAGCCATGAACCAGACAGTGTCAAGCTCCTTGTATTCTCTTTTGATCCCCTCTGCCCTCTCAAGAACTTCAGCCTGGACCATGTTAAAGAAGATCAACACTGAAAACCCACCAGAATAGTTCATCACACAATATGCACATCTAACGCAATACCTTGGTCGGACTGCCAGTAAGATAATCTAACTCAGACTCTGACCATAGCAATGGAGATTCCACGTCTAACTGACCTCTTCCTCTTTGACGATCAAGTTCTTTTATGTAGGGATACCATACTGATTTCTTTCCTTGTTTCTTCTCATACATCAGATACAAAGCTAAGCAAGCCAGTTCAGACAATTTGTTCGTTGTCAACAGTTCGGCTGTGTGAGAAAAAATGGGAGTTCATAGCTTCAAATAGGCATCAAAGTGCACATATCCCCACCCTCAATTTACAAATTATCACTAATACTAATCTACATACCGATAGTCTCGTTTCCCAATACTCTTTCCAGTGTCACCACCAAAGAATTGGGAACTGAAAACGCTACATCACCCTTCTGTAAAATAGCGAGGAATTAGGGAAACTTTACCACCAAAACTGGAAAAACTGTATAAAAGCAAAATAAAAATTGTGAAAAACAAAGTCAAAGACCTGAAGATCCTCACTAGCAGCAACATAATGTATAGGTTTATGCTTCTGATCATGAGCGGGTCTCTCTTTGAGTAAAACCTTGCAAGGTGGCAAACCTTTCTTGTCCATCCAAAACTTCAAATCCTCGGAATCATCTCCTTCCTTCCTGCTTGATACTTTGCTCTGCCTTTCTTCTTCCTTTGGAGAACCGCCTGCGACTAAAGTATCGGAGCTAGAAGCAAGAACGCAAAATCTGCTTTGAGGAAGCGATCGCGATAAAGAGACCAGATTACTGTTCCTCCACCGAGAAAGTGAAGAAACCCTAGAAAGTGGGAATGAATGAACTGGAAGAGAGACGGATTTTGAATGAAAACAAGTGACAACCCCTTCCATCTGAATTGGCGACTCCCAAGATTTGGAATCTTTCAAAAGCACAGTGTTCTCCGGCGGCGATTCTGAAGATTCTGCTCAATACTTCCTTCGCGTTTTCTCAGATTTTTTTATTGAGGATAAGAGAGGGAAATCAGGTTGAAAAAGAGATAGAGAGATGCTTTACAAAACAAAATTTGTTTCACAAAAACAAACAAAAAAAATACAAAATTAAAAATCTAGGTAAAGCCTAGGCCCTAGGGTCTCAATGGTAATCGCAGCTTAAATGGGTCATGTAAAAGAATTTAACGGGACAATACGGTATAATTTATAGGGATCCTAATTTATACGAAAAACGGGACAAACAGGTTTGTTTGTTAATGGTAATAAAAACTATTTATGATGCGAAATTTTTTGAATAGTAATTTTTATATTTGAATTACATATTTAAGATTATAATTTAAATATTCTAAATCTATTTTAAATTTTTGGTATTTTGAACAAAAATCATTTTACTATATATTTATAAGTAAAAATACAATATGTGATGTTTTAGATAGATGTTATCAAAATATTAAAAGTCTAACTAGAGAAAAATAATCACAGTTTAATTGTGATTTGTGTGAAAATATATATTATAAAATAAATACGGTTCATAATAAGTAAATAGTAATATATAAGTTTATGATTTAAAAAATAAATTTGGGTCTAATTGGGTTTTAGAAATATTTAGAAATGAGTTTTTTTTTTAAATAGATGATGTTTTAGGTTTTAGGTGAAAACACTTTAAAAGTAAGGCATAAAGTAAAAAAAAATTTGTTTTTTTTAATCTACGTAAAAACTCCAAAACATCCTCCTTTCAGGAACGGAGGAAGTATATGTTTGGGTTTAAGTATTTTTTATAAAAAAAATATTTTATAGTTTTAATTCGAGTAATTTTGTATGCTCAATTTTGGATTTCGCCTTTCAAGTTTTGGATATTTGATACTCAATTATTTCAGTTTAAAATTTTGTGAACAAAAATTAGATAAAAATATACATGCGTTTTTTATACCAAAATGTAAGCTGGTGCATTATTTACATGTTCTTTTACAAAATTTTACCCGTAATAGTACCATTCATTTTAATATTTTTTTTTTGTTTTTTCAACAACAATAACATGTAAAATGTCGTGAATGGTGTAAATGTATTGGACCTTCCCGCACTAACATATATATGTCCCGTTTATAGTCTCCCATTCATTGTCTTAGTGAGTTTAAACCAAAACGAGATGGTAGCTTGTTGGACTTGAAAAAAACGACACTCAGTCTAGAACTTTATAAAGCAAACTAATGTGTTCCCATTTTGACTACTTAACCTTGTAATTTTGATCGTATTTTTGAACTTTTGGATATGAGTGATCATAATTACTCAAAATCCAAAAATCAAACCAAAAAATTAAGTTCGGTTATGATACAATTTTTTAAAGATTATTCGAATGATTCTTTTTACCAAGAACAATGTATATTAGTTCGGAACTGAACCGAACCTAGGAACCGATCGAAACTGAAAACATAAGGTTAGTGTTTATACCTAGAAGTCAAGAACCATGAATATGTGTACATCTTACCAATTTTTGGATATTTTCGGCTATTTTTGATTTTTTTTGGTTTTCTGGGTACTTTTCCTTTTTCGGGTATTTTCGGTCTCAAATATTTTTGATATTTTTGATATTTTATTCTTTTAGGTATTTTTGGTTCTTTTATGTAATTTTGGTTTCAAATATTTTAAAATTTTTTGGTTTTTTAAGTTTTTTGGGTAAAATTTTCATATCGAATCATAACCATTAATATTGGTTTTCAAATGATTCTAGAAGTTTACATCCAAACTGAACATAACCGTATAGAACTGAACCGAAATAAAATTTTATTTGTTCCTATATGGATCGTATGTTGAAAAAGCCGAAAGAATAAGAACCTAACGGAACCGACCTGAACCTAACCGAATAACCGAACGTTTATCCCTACTTTATATTTGTTGGCCATTGTGAGAAAGAAAAGAAAAACTTGTTGTGATCAACAAAAAATAGCAAATGAACCAACCAATAAAAATGTAATAAACATTTTAAAGTAACCAATAAAAAATTATTGTAATTATTCAAAAGGTCAAAAAATCAAATATATTAAAAGGATGTTATTCAATGTATGATTTAAAATTAATTCTATTAAATTTTAAAGTAGGTAATATTTTGAAAATAAATTTATTTAAGTAATTTATTATGAATTTTACAATATATTATTAGGATTTATCTTAAAAGATTTATAAATCCATATGATTTGACTTTTGTATTTCCAATATATTTGAATTTTTCTATTATTTTATAATTGATTTGAAACTTTATCTGTTTTGGTTATTAATTTTGCACTATGTTCACGTTTGTTTATTTTTAGTCATTTTCTTTATTAAAATTTGTTTATTAATATTGAACAACTTATAAAAAAAAATTTGTCATCAAAACATCATCGATAAAAAATAGAGAACGCTCATATTTTCTTAACTTGAACACTAAAATTCACATCTAATAATTGTTTACTCATTCCATTCGATGAAAATCAGTTAACAAAGAAAAATAATAATGCATATGTCGAATAAACATATACATATACATATATATATATATATATATATGTGCATATAAATCATTTACAAAGCCTATGCAATCTCTCTTTCTCTCACTCAGTTTCTTGTAACCTCTCTAAAAAAATCAGATCTTAGTTGTAAAGTTTTTTTAATAAAGAAATTGATAAAAAGATTGATATATGTATTTGTTGAATCGAAATCAGTTTTAACTCTCAATAACTAAAAGCTTTGATTCATTGAATAATTAAAACATGATTACGACTTAAACACTTGACTCCACTAAGCTAAATAACATCAACTATTTTACTGGTTCCTACAAATTAGGCAGTTAATTTGACTACTTTAGGAAATGAAAATAACATAATAAATAACAGAACATACGAACCAATATATAAATACCATATTATAATTGAAATAAAGGTAACGAGCTTCCATTCTTCCCTACCCCTTTAGTTTAAACTTCCTTTACCTTCATTCCCAACTTGTTCCTTAAGTACTCAAATGTGTCTAGCTTAATTGCTTTTGTCATGATATCCGAGAGCTGTTCTTGAGTTGAGCAATGCTCCAAGCTAATCACACCCCCATTCACTAAACTACGCAAGAAATGGTACCTCACATGTATATGCTTGCTTCTCCCATGTAGAACCGGATTATTGGCTAATTTGATGGTTGGATTGTTATCACAAAGCATCACAGTCTCTTCTCCCTGCTCAATTCCAATTTCTCCTAGTACATTTCTCAGCCATATTGCTTGGCAAGTTCCACATGCAGCTGCCACAAACTCAGCTTCAGTGGTTGACAATGTGGCTATTGACTACTTATTTAAAACCCATGCAAAAACAGCTCCTCCATACATGAACAAGTAACCAGTTGTGCTTTTCCTATCGTCCAAATCTCTTGCATAGTTCACTATATGTGTACCCCATTAGCTTCACACTTCCATTCCTTTTGTATTGTAAACCATAACTCTTAGTTTCTTGTATCTATCTCATGATACGCTTGGCTGCAAGTAAATTTTTTTCCCTTGGTCTCTCCATGTGCATGCTTATTAAATTAACAGAGAAGGCCAGATCATGTCTGGTGGCTGTTAAGTATCTCAGACTCCCAACAATCTGTTTAAACTGAGTTGCATCCACCAGTGAGCCATATCCACTTCTTGAGAGTTTCTATCCAAGGATAATTGGATTCTTAATTGAGTTGCACTCTTCCATTCTAAATCTTTTTAATGTATTCTCTACATACTTTTCTGCCAAATGAATATTCCTTCATCATCTTCCACTTCAACACTGAGAAAGTGCTTGGTTCTTATTAGCGCAATTCACTCACTAAATTCACTCGTGTACTTATTATCATATATTGCCCTTTCCTTAGATGTTTAATACGCTATACCTATGTACCTCTGTATAAATATGTGTAACTATTATTATATAGTTTTTATCAATTTCCATAACTTAATATGGTATCAGAGCCACTAAGTTTCAAAACCTAATTTTTCATAGCCGCTTCTTATTTCTGTCTTTTTTGTTTTCTTCGGTCTTCTGTTCATCATCCTCTGCTTCTGCTTAATTCTCTGTTGCTTCAACAATTCATCTCAATGACAACAGAAACCTCTAACACAGCTGAACACACTGTTGTGTTCAATTCCCAGAATCCTTCAAGTACCCTCCTCTCAGTCAATATGTCGTGTGTCACTATGCTCACAACTCAGAATTATTTGATGTGGAGCCTCAAGTAAGAGCTATTCTTGAAGGCCATGAACTAAAAGTCTTCTTGGAGTCGTCTGGTGCAATACCATCCGAGAATGTCACTGTTAATGGTGAGACAGTCCCAAATCCTGCTTATTCGCCTTGGCGAAGGCAAGATAGGCTTTTGTATAGCTCAGTTATCGGAGCTATTACTCTTGATGTACAATCGGTGGTGTCTAGTGCAACCACCACCGCCGAAGTTTGGAGTCTTCTAGAGTCAGCCTTTGGTAAGCCATCTCGCGGGCATATTCGCCAATTAAAATTGCAAATCAAATCGTGCACTAAAGGTACCAAGTCGATAGTCGAATATCTCAGACTCATTAAGTCTAAAGCCGATGGTTTAGCACTTATGGGAAAGGCTATGGATCATGAAGATCTCATTGAGCAAATTCTAGAAGGTCTACCAGCAGATTACAAGCCTGAGGTTGATGCCATTCATGGCAGAGCCACTCCAATCTCATTCATAGAGCTTCATGAGTGGCTGATGAACCGCGAAGCTATGCTACTGTGCTCCGAATCTACTACTGTTGTCTCCCCAGTCGTTGCTAATGTCTCAGAGGTGCGCTTCAACAACAACCGTCACGGTCGTCGACAACAACAGCAGAACAATGCTTCCAGGAACAACAACCAGTTTCGAGAACAGAACAATCACTCCGGCTATAATCAAACCAGGAATAATTCGAGACAATACATGGGTCGGTGTCAGGCATGTGGACTCACTGGACATAGTGCAAAATTCTGCCCAGAATTTCGCATAATCAGGAGCTCTCCATCGGCTCAACCATGGCAGATGAGCAATACGCAGACACACCAATCACTTCCATTAAATCCTCGTGCCAATCATTCCCACTTTTCAGACACATCAACCTGGTTACTCGATTCAGGAGCCAGCCATCACATGACATCGGATATGGCTAATCTCTCTTTTCACCAGCCCTACAGTGGATCCGAGGATGTGATGTTAGGTGACGGGTCAGGAGTGTCAATAACACACTGGTTCAATTTCTATGCCCTCTTACACTAAACCGTTTTTTATAAACCGTGTTTTATGTGTCCCTTCATTAGCAAAAAATTTAATATCGGTTTTTCAATTGTGTACGGCTAATAATGTTGTTGTTACCTTTACTCCTACTTTCTTTCAAGTGAGGGATTTGCAAACCGGAACCCTCAGGTTGGAAGGCAAGCCTAAGGATGGTACATATGAATGGCCATCGTTTCGCTCCACCAAACCTCCTCTTTTAGCTTTTGCTTCTACTATTAAGACTACTTCTAATGATTGGCATGCTCGTTTAGGACATCCTTCTTCTCATATTTTAAGANCATCAAAAAATATTGTTGATGCACCTTGTCATTCTTGCTTGAGTAATAAAATGCATAAGCAACCGTTTTCGATTTCTACGGTTATCTCAAAACATGTTCTTGATGTAGTTTATTCTGATGTATGGACATCACCAATATATTCTATTGATGGGTTTAAATATTACGTTATATTTATAGACCATTATACTAGATATACTTGGTTTTATCCTCTAACCAAAAAATCACATGTTTTTGAGGTATTTACAAAG
>OVBE01007096.1:0-18918 GCA_900406425.1 Iberis pinnata | reverse complement strand
GTGAACCTATTTCACGCATATATGAACACGTATTTGGTTCATATGAATCACAATATATGAACGCGTATTTGGTTCATATGAATTAATTTCATTCACCACAACTGTTTCATTCATAAAAACAATTATATTCACAACAACTTGTGCAGACACACCATTACCTTGCAACATTCTAAGACGAGAACCAAAAGTAGCTTCATGTGTATCCATCACCGGCGATTTTATTTTAAGTCTCTTTGTAAATTTGAAGTATTTTGCACACCATTTATAAATTTTCTTTGTAGAGAAATGTGAATTAGGTATTTTAAGTCTCTAAATCATGTGTTATAATAACTTTCCATATTTATACGTTAGCCATAATGTAGAGAATATTTTGTTATTATTCACTTAAGGTAATATTTTAAATTTGATATAATTGTTAAATACATGTTTAATAAAAATAAAATATAATTATAAAGGGCATTTCCGGAACAAAAGCATTAATGAAACACAAAGATACCTTATTTACAAATTAACTCTAGCAAACTACCTAAAATCCAATTATGTTTCATAAACTACCTATTTAGCAAATTTTCTCCCAAATTTAAGACATAGTGCTATTTAATTTTATAAACTTAACCAACATTAAACCTCTTATAATAAAATTATAAACCAGAATACATCCGAGGTTTAGCACTATGTCTTAAATTTAAGACATAGTGCTATTTAATTTTATTATAAGAGGTTTAACTTTATAAACTTTATAGCATCTGGTGCTATATGATATTTCCGATGAGAAAATACATCGTTAGCCTTATTTTTAATCAACAGAGAATCTATTAGATTAAAATTATATCCTTAATATACACCCAAAATCCCAAAACATAAAGATTACAATCCCCCACAAAAAATACATGATATCATCCAACGATGAAAATATTAAAACTAAACTAAAAAACATAGTTTCCTAAGTTGGAACGTTAGAAATAATATTAACCGTCTACTTAGAGATAGATCTCAATCATCTATATAAATCGGCTTAGAATCGAAGCGGGAGAAATTCAAGGGCTTCGGATCCTCGAGAAGATATCATCGTAAACCTAGCATACTGCTGTTGACATTATTGAGAAAACAAAACCATAAAAAACAAATATAGACATATAACATACACTTTGGGACAAAACTTGTTATTAATTGATCCAAACAAAAACTCAAAAATAACATGAAGGATAATGCTCCTCGAAAACCGATCCGTTGAACCAAAGTCCAGCGACGACAAGACACTACCAATGACAAACGCCAGAGAATGCCCCTGGAGAATTGGAGACAGTAGAAAAAATGATTGGTAGAGACAACCATTTGAAGAAACCACCATAGTCGCTGCCAAAGGAACGTTACCTCACAATGTTAGATTCGGCAAAACGGCACCCCGAGCATCCCATGCAATTAGAAGATTGAGGGAGAGAAATCTGTGTAGGTCCACCGAAGAGAAGAGTTGAAGCGGCAGGAATATGCAATAGACTTGGCAATACCACCAGAAAAGAGGCGCATGTATGCCAAACTGAATCGTCATTACCAATCACATAACCAGCGGCACTGAAGATCTGAAGTCGCAGACGGCGACAGAGGAAAGCGTGCATTCGCTAGAATTCAAAACAATTGGCGAAAGGGAGGCTGATAAAATTAAAAAAAAAAAAAGGAAAATGTATATATGCAGCTTGTCGGAATCGGCGTGAGGTCGTCCCCTAATAAAAAAACAGTCGCGGTGGAATCGTCATTACCAATCTCATAACCAGCGACACTGAAGATCTAAAGTCACAGATGGCGACATACGAAAGCGTGCATTTGCTAGAGTTCGGAATAATTGGCGAAAGGGAGGCTGATAAAAAAAAGAAATATATATATACAGCTTGTCGGGATTGACGTGAGGCCATCCACTAACAAAAAGACAGCCGCGGTGGAAGGGGAGAAAGAGAGAAGGTGTGAGGGAGGGAGCGGAGAGAGAGAGAGAGTAAATTGAACATATTGAATTTAGTGTATTAAATTTTCTATGCACAATATTAATTTTATTTTGTAAATTACATATAATATAAAAATTTATATATAATGTATATTTAATTATAAATATGGCATTTGTTTTTTAATGGTGTGAATATGACAAAATTAAAGCAGAACTTCTATTCAATGTTCAAAATGCATGAATAAATATTGTAATTTTTTATCTTGGTTCAAAAAATTAGTTGAATTATTCTCAATAAATTATGTTATAGTAAATACTTATGAAACTATACGAGAGTGTATCTAAACAAATAAGATAGAAAAACTCAAGAAAATACCAACTAATTACTTAAAAATACATACTAAAATTTGTTCTAGAGCAGCTTCAAAACATGTTCATAAAACCTAAAAGATACATAAGAAGAAAAAGTTTTTCAAATAAAACATAAGAAAAATGTAGAAGATAAATCATTATAATTTTCAACAAATTTTTATAATTATATTTAGTTAGATTATTTTGTAACTAAACAAAATATAAACTAATGTTAAAGTTATAACATTTTTGAACTTTTTCTCTACGATATTCTTTTTTATTTTGATCTTTTGCATCGACCCATTCGTAAGATGGATAAAAATCTAGTTATTAATATTTTTCTCTAATGTGTATAAAGAGTTATTATTCCATCTGTTCTATAATATAAGATGCTTTAGAGATTATTTTGTTGCAAAACATAAGATGTTTTCACCTCTAGATAAATTTTAAAACTATTAAATATTCTACAACCAATAATAAAATAATATATTTTAATTGATTGGTTGACATGTTTTTAATGTATACATATTTTAAATAGAAAAACAAAATTTCTTAATCTATACACTTTTAACTAAAACATTTTATATAATATCTAATATATAAAGAGTGAGTTACACTCACGAGAACTTACACCTCAACCTTTTTATTAAGACACATCATTTTATTATAATTTGAGACATCACCACACATCGGCCATATTCCATCTTAACACATCAGCCCTCTCCATCTATGACATCTAGAACTTTCTTTTACGATGCATATCAGAGCCTAACACATATAATGACGATCAAAGTGCTATATTTTTGTAATTAATGGGTCTGGGTTTAATAAAACTTCATTCATCATTAAATTCATGACTAATATGTATTCTTCTCTTTAAAACCTTTTTAGCTTTTACAAGTGGAGTTAGAAGCTGAATTGTGAGATTTAGAGGAATAAGAGAGGGAAGAAGAAGAAGATAATGACCTCCATGTTGACCGGAACAGATCACTTCTTCAACTTAATAAACAGTTTTTACTTGGGTACTCACTAAGCAGCGATCAACAATCCTCTCTAGGAAATGACACTGAAACAAAATGAATCTCAATTGGATTCCAGCGATGAAGAGCTTGGATCAGATACGTTGATTGGCTGGATCGACGAAGAATTTCTCATACTCCTCGCATCAATTTTAGGATTGTGTTTCTTCCGAAAGCTTCTCGAATATGAATATTACTGTAGGTTTTTGTGGTTTGTTATTGAGTTTTTTGTTTCGATCCAATATGAAATTGCTTTGTTTTTCTAACAAGTTCTCATGCAGTTTCTGCTTTTGAATCTGAAACAATCAAATTCCCAAATGACTCTAGCTTAGCTCTCTTTTATCAAGCAGCGATCAACACGAGGAAGATCCCTAATATTTCACAGGAGGATATCGTCTAGCGAGATTGCCTCGTCCACCCCTCTTACATCGCTTTCGGAAGCTACCAAGTACTTAACCGAGACGACACCGTTGAGGCAATGCTCCGACACGTCGATGCTGGTCTCACTATATTCAATATCGCCAATCAGTGTAAGTATAATTGTACAGGTGAAACAAGCTTGAAATCGAAAGATTTCTTGTGAAGTTTAATCATGTAATTGAACAATTGTACTTAGTTTTTATTTTTTTTTTATGTTCAAATGGTCCTGCATAAGAACATTATGACATTTTATCAATAGGATTCTTCAAGAACGTCCACCATAGTACTTGGAAAAGGTCAAAGGGTAAGCTGAATTAAATCTCTGTTCTCTTACATGGTTTTCAATGTTTTAGAGTTCAAAAGTTAATTCCAAGTCAATAAACTGAACTTAGTCAATGATTTAGTAGGTTGGCTAAATGCTTAGGCTATGATCATGTTGCAGATTACGAAAATTGATTCCTTCTCCAATGATGATGACAAGTAGCTATGCACATATCAAATTATGCAGAGACACAGCTGAGAGTGATGCATCAGATTGATGAAGACCACACACATACTCAACTCGCAAACACATGGTTAAATCTGGCAGTAGTGTGACATGAACATCCATTTCTCTTTTGTATATGGTGTAGAGAAGATTGTAAATGTTCCCTAATGTTAAATTGTATTTATGATCTAAAGGAGTTCAAAGGAGTACGTAGAGGCTAATGATGTGAAAGTGAAAGATAATGGAGAGAAAAGGAAGGATACATATGAGGATGTATGGGGCAAAGAGGCAGCAAATCTCATTTCTACACAATCTGATCTTGTGGAGGTTTGCTTTTAAAAGCTTTGCATCTCTATCCTAAATTACCAATTGAAGCATATACTCTTAGTTTCAATGGTTTTACTGAACTCGTGCATTGTCATATTTTCAATTTATGCCGCTTTTTAAGTAATTTCAAGTCTCTGATAGTTTAAACAAACTCAATTAAGATGATGAATAAATGGACTTTTGTAATTCAGTTACGTCATGCCCATTACAAGCACAAGACTACAAACGTCTTATAACTGTGCATGCTGGGAAGCCAACCGGTAGCTTACAAATAAATGGCTTTAAATATTAATCCAAATAAAATTTAGCGACTTACTCTTAGAGAGCAATTACTTGAGAAAGCTATAGCATCACATGGTGTAGACGTTATTAGGATGATGAAGTATGACACTTTTTTATAGACATTGTTATACTTGGTTTAATTTCACTCAAGTACCATAATTGGTACAAAATGCAAGAAAATCCAAATACAAGCAAGTCAAAAATATTTCCGACATTAGTCATGTTAGTTAGTGTAGTGCGTAGTTAAATATGCGTATGATAAATAATTTAAAATATTTGTAAATACCCTAAGAATACGTTTTTGTTTTTAAAATATCAACAATCATTTTTTCAAAAACTATCACTAATAATTTTGTTCACAAAGATTAAAAAAATGATTTTAAGAGTTTACAATTTACTTTTTTGTTTGGATTTAAAATTAGTTTAGAATTTATTGTTCCGTCTATTTTTTGGATTTAGAGATTAAATTTAGTTTTATGATATTTTTGGAAAATATGTTTTAGTGGTATTAATGAGTTTATTCTGAAATACAAACTTTAAATTGACATTTTTGATAATTTTCTTTGATTTTTATATGGATTATAATATAAATATTGTAACTGAAATAAATTTGGAACTATTTTTAAACCACTAATAAAAAGTTTTCATCAATTACTAAAAACATATTGTCAAAAATATATCTCGCGTGTATACGCAGGAAAAAAAACCAATAATACATTCTTAAATTATTTTTTGTATTTTCTACATTTTAAGAAAAAAAGTTATACAACCATATTTTTTAATGAAATAGCCACAAACAAATTTATTTACAATTAGCAACAACAATATTTAAATTATATTAAACAATCATTGATAATTATTAGTGGTAGTAAAATCACCATTTCAAAATACAATAATAAAAAATACAAAATATACAACATCAATATTAGCATTAATTTTTAAAATACGTATTAAATTATAGATACCCGCCTGCAAACGCGGGTTTTCACCTAATAACAAGGAATTATTAACCAACAATGACGGTAACAATAGTTGTCCAGCTTTTAAACAAACTTAGCTGGAAGCTAAATAAAGGCAAGGGCAATAACTGCATTGGAAAATGAGGTCTTGAAATCTCCGTTATGATATTATTAATTCATTACATACTAAATTGTTAACAATTTTTAATTTTGTTCTATAGAATGGCGTAATNGGCACAACGTGCAAATTCATTGAAAAAAGAAAGCAAAAGCGAGAATCCGCAAGAGATTTCATGGAGGGCTCCACATTAGAGTCTTTCTTCTTGTAGTATCAGCTATACTTCAATCGATTGTGGATTTAGTTTTTTAAAAAAAATATATATATATATATATATATATATATTTTTTATTCAAGGTATTGCATAAAAACCAATGTTTTTAAAACCGGACCGACAACCAAACCAGAAAAATTTTCGGGCCGTGGGTCAATCTATTGGGTTTGATTATTTAACAAAAAATATATTTATATATATGAAATTAGCGTAAAATAATGTTTTGCTCATTTATTCCATACAAATAATGAAATAACGTAGATCATAAATTAATAATAGTAACAACATACTATATATGTAATAAAATAAGTATGAAATGTTAAATTGTGGTTTCATACATTATACATTTACAAAAATCTAAACGTTTAACGTATTATAAATTTATACAATTACCTAATATATGTCACAAAAGCATAAAATGTTAAATTGTATTTTCATTCTATGTAAGAAAATATTTTTCAAAAAACATATTGAACCGGGATTGAACCAACCCAGGTAAACCTCCGGTTCACGGTCCAACCTGGTTCGACCCCCGGTCTGGTTCGGTTTAAAAACTGATAAAAACCGAGTTAATCCACAAATGAATTTAACATGATATATCGAACATAAAACCAAGTTAATTATATATTTAAAAATTTTAAATTCTTTTTTATCAGTCAATTATATTGTACCAATTAAATATATATTACCCACAAAAAAGTACAATAATTCTCATTATCAAGAATATAGAAATCCATAAAAGATAAATAACCTCAAAAGTGAGGTGATTTAAGATTCTTAAAAAGAAAAAAACTCTTGAAGGAGAATGTAGTATAAAATAATCTAAATAAGAAAAAAATTTTATATTCTAAATTCCTATTAATCAATATAAGACTGAAACATGCGATATTAACAACTATTGTACCCTAAAAAGTGTATTACTAAGACTAAAACAAAGATAATGACGATAATTAAGTCAAAATAACTACTAAGATTAACACAACAAAATAAATTAAGATCTTAATCTATATTATAACTAGGCCACCTGAGATACAAAGGTCCAAACCGAAGCCCATAAAAGATGATTGCCTAGGAACATACTCCAACCCACCAAGCCCAAGTCGCGAGCAGGGCATGCTTCAATGGCACCATAAAACCCTAATCATCGCTACTAGAGGAAGAACGCCGCCAGCTCCGATTTTCCATGGATATAAAAGTGAGACATAAACACCGCCGAAGAAACACTAGGGAGAAGCACCGCCAGAAGCAGTAACTTGTAACCAAGCAACAAAAGAACCACAACAAAAGAAAAAAAGTGTCAAAAGACGGCAAGATCCGCCTGCCGAGAACCACTAGGATACACAACCGCCCTAAGATTTGTACATGAAAGCACCCAAAAGGCGAATCACCGCTCCCAGAGCCCCAGGTTGCCAGATCTATGGAACTGAAGGAACGACACCAAATATGACGCCGAGTGAGGGTGGTCGAGCCGGGTGTGCATAGGCCAAGAATCAACACAAAACACCAAAATAATTGAGATCTACCAACAAGGAGGTGGTTGAAATCGAGAAAATATGTACAAGAGAAAAGGAAGTACGGCTCCGGTGTGCAGTCGACCGTCAAATCCAGGAGCAGAGAAGAGGGTTGTGCTAAGAGAGATTTTTATAGTAAGAGAGGGTTAGAGAGATTATCGTTGATATTTAAGGGAAATTATTAGTATTCAAAAATAACTCTATGTTTACTTTTCTGAAATTTTGATCCTTACACATATAAATTTGAATCGCACCCATTCTACTCACCTAAACATATAAATTTGAATCTCTACTCGCCCTTGGGCGAGTAGAATCGCACATGTTATACTCGCCCATGGGAGAGTAGAATCTCACACGTTTTACTCCCCCCACGTTGGGCAAATAGACCGTGTCTCTGACAAGTCATCTCTTGTTTCGAATTTCCGTTGGAATGCTACGATAAAAACCGTAAAACTCATTCCTTTCATATGAATTTTGAACTAATCATATAAACGGTAACAGTTAACTTGAACACCGAAGTTATCTTATCTATACGATTACTCATTACATATTGTGAAACAGTCGTACAATTCCCTCGTATGAATGTTAATTGTGTAATATGATAATAGTTAGCCTAAACACCAACGATTATCTCAAGTATGCGATTAACTTTATCATTCTCCGGGATAGTCATAAAGACGTTTCCCTTTTTATCAATCATATAAAACGATAACGGCTAACTTAGACGCCAATGTTATCTCATTTATATGATTGACATTATTACTTCGCAGAACCAACATCGTATCGTTGTGTGAGAGACCAGTTCTCCGATAGAACTCGTAACAATCAACTAAATCGAAAAGCAGCCCAAAGAGGTCTAAAAGGCGATAATGACCCATTTACAATTTCAGACGAGATTTGGTAAAAACAAAAATGGTAGTATGTCTTAGTTTTGAAAAACGTATAAATGAAAAAAATAAAAAAATCTAAGAAGGAATATTTCCGAAGAAAGATGGACTCAAATACGAAAAGGAATCTTTTCGTAGAAGGATAAACTCGAGAAGGAAGATCTCCACGGAAGGATGAACTCGATCGCACACGATCATAGTCCTCACCTAATTCCCATTACGAAAAATCTTACACAGTCCCAATCAGTCGTCTAGACTATCAAAATGAGCAATCGAGTTAAGCGAATACGATGTCGAGTACTGAACATAAACTTGTGCAAAGTCACAGGTCCTTGATGATTTTCTAGTGGAACTCCCTAAGGAAAACATGACGAACCATGAACCAAACTCGATCTGGACCCTCCATGTGGACGGATCTTCGTCCAAACAGGGTTTAGAAGTCCGGGTTTGACTCACGTCGCCAATCATGGAAATACCAGAGCTATCATTTCGGCTGATATTTCATGCGTTAACAAAGCCGAATATGAAGCACTTATCGTCGGATTATGATTGCCTCATAGACCTAAAATACGAAATATCCATGCATACTGCGACTCTCAACTCGTCGTAAACCAATTTAGCGAAGAGTACAAGGCCAGAGACGAAATGATGAAATCATAATTAAAACTCGTCCAGGATCTAGCCCAAGACTTCAACCAGTTCACCCTCACAAGAATACCCCGCTCGGAAAATGTCCAGGCCGATGCCTTAGGAGCTTTAGCATTAAGCTTGGATCAAGCTCTTAGACGAGTCATCCCTGTGGAATTCATTGAACATCCGAACATCAGCCCCTTGATTTTCATAAACTTATATTTACTAGATGAGGATGTTGTAGAAAATTAACCACCAACCAGAAGAGAATTCGGAACAACCTGAATATGGATGCGATAAACCATGGTTGCAAAAAATTCGAGCATACATAACCAAAGGCATTTTCCCCGCAGAGAAATGAGCTGCTCAAAAAGTCAAAATCCATGCCGCCCAATATCTCTTTGTAGATGATAAANCCCGGCGCGGGGGGGGGGGGGGGGGGGGGGGGGGGGGGGGTAAATCGAGGAGAATCATGGAAGAAATCCATTCTGGATCTTGCGAAAATTATTATGGTGGAAGATATCTCGCAATCAAAATCAAAAGCCACGACTATTACTGGCCAACGATGGTCAAGGATTGCGAAAAATTTGTTCGCAAGTGCGAAAAATGCAAGAGGCACGCACTGACGATCCACCAGCCCGTATAACTCTTCTCGTCCATTTATGCGCCATATCCATTCATGCAATGGTCAATGGATATCGTTGGCCCCATGCAGAAATCTAAATAGAAACGTTTATTGTTATTCTTAACAGATTTCTTTTCAAAATGGGTCGAAGCTGATTTATACGCAAGCATCAAAGACGTTCAAGTCGAAAGTTTCGTATGGATAAATATCATCTGGAGACATGGGCTCCCATACAAAATCATGACGGACAATATATCTCACTTTATTTCAACAAGATTCGAAGTATTTTACAAAAAATGGAAGATACAATTAATTAAATCCACTCCCAGATATCCGCAAGGCAATGACCAAGCAGAAACTATCAACAAGATCATCCTAGATGGACTTAAGAAATGTCTAGACACAAAGGAAGGTCAGTGGGCTGAAGGACTCGAGGGAGTCCTTTAGTCCCACACAACGACACCATGAAGAGAAACGAGAGAAACTCACTTTGCTCTCGTGTACAGGTCAGAATGCATAATCCTAGCAGAAATCAAATTCCCCGAAATACGCAAGAAATTGCTTCAGAACAAGAAGAAACAAGAAACATAATGCTGCTAGACAATCTCGAACTCATCAATGAGCGCCAAGATCACGCTCTCATACGAATCCAAAATTACCAACAACCGGCTGTAAAGTACTATAACTCAAACGTACGAAACCACAAGTTCAAGAAAGACGACCTAATTTTATGCAAAGTTTACCAAAATACCGCAGAACAAAACGTGGGAAAACTCGGAACAAACTGGGAAGGACCGCACAAAATTGTAAGGGTAGTCTGACCAGGCGTGTATGAAATCGTTACAATGCGGAACATCAAAATTCCAAGAATCTGGAACGCGATGCATCTTAAGAAGTAATATTACTGAGCAACGACACCGTAACAAATTAAACTACGATACGACTTGATCCCTGGAAAGGGTACGTTGGAAACTTTTCGCGAGAAAAGTTCAGCTATCCCCTTCTCGAAAGGGGGGGTGGGAGTGGGTATGTATATGTATACTCGTATACTCCCATGTTTTAAAATATATGCATTCTTGTACTCGATATTTTTGAAAATTTTTTGGCAATAAGAAAAAGACATCTTTACTTAGAAAATTTTGTCATTCTCTTACGCCACAAACATATTCGATTCTACTTTAAAATATCAAAGTAACAACAAAAATCACCGTATAACCCAGAAACAGGAGCCATATGAAAAACCTTAACAAAATTCAATTAAACATGTTCCTCATTCACAAGGACAAACATGCCCTTCAACAAATCGCACGAATATCTCTCAGACACATTCTAAACGTAAAACCCTCAAGCAGAAAAAAGAACTTTCGAAAAAAACGAGATGCCGCGAACTTCTGAAAATAAACTTGCAAACTCGTACAAACACAGTCACCATAGACTATATAACTAAAACGAGTAAACATTTGCTCTATATCGAACCGCCGAATGGCCATGATTGATGAACTAGTCACTCAACCTCTCGTAAGATTGGTTCTTATACATCCGACACAAGGATAAAACGCTATAGAAACATATATTTTGGTCAGCACTTTCGAATGACTTTGAAACTGTCTTTGGAGAGATGCTCAGTTTTTGATTGATGTGAGTCATATAAGCCGAGAACCTGTCGCATTCTTCAATATTGAGACGAAAACAGGTCAAAATCGAAAACGGGATAAGTACGCTGGAACAGTCACTGCACACTCCAAAACCGAGAGTAAGCTTAGGTCTTGCCCTAAACCCATCACACTGGTCTCGAACATTTCTAGACATAGTATCTAACTGATACAAAATCCTTAAACTTTTCTTATCACTCATATATGTAAGTCCATAAAATTGGAGAGTTAAGCCTCTCGAAAACTCGCACAAAAAATGGACAAACGAATGTGGTGATCAACGGAGAACAAGATACAAAGTGACTACCCGTAATCTTACCTCAGATTATACAACATTTCTCACAAAATATAAAAATGTAATTTGTTAATATAAAGCGGTCTGAAATACAAAACTGCAAAGCAACGGGGGATTTAAAGCCACATACGGCTGAAACAAACAAAAACGTAGAAACCAAATGTCCTAAACAGGACAGCAACCTCATTCTTCATCCAACCCCGTAATCGAGTTTTCGATGGAATTCTATGATAAAAACCATAAAACTCGTTCCTTTCGTGTGAACTCTGAATTAACCGTATAAACGATAACGATTAACTTGAACACCAAGGTTCTCTTATCTATACGATTACTGATTATGTATTGCGAAATAATTGTAAAATTTTCTCGTATGAATTTTAATTATGTAATACGATAATAGTTAGCCTAAACACCAATGATTATCTAAACTGTGTGATTAACTTTATCACTCTTCGGGACAGTAATAAAGACATGTTCCTTTTTATCAATCGTATAAAATGATAACGGCTACCTTAGACACTGATTTTATCTCATTTATATGATTGACATTATTACTTCACGGAACCATCCTCGTATTACCGTGCGAGAGACTGGTTCTCCGATAGAAATCGTAAAAATTGTCTAAACCAAAAAATGGCCCAAAGAGGCCTAAAACGAGATAACGAACCATTTATGATTTCAGACGAAATTTTTTCCAAAACAAATGAAGGTCTGTGTTAGTTTCGAAAAATGTATAAATGGAAAATACCAAATCTAAGAAGGAATATTTTCGAAGAAAGATGGACTCGAATACGAAAAAGAATATTTTGAAGAAGGATAAACTCGAAAAGGAAGATTTTCTCGGAAGGAAGAACTTGAATCGGAGGCGGAAAAGGAAAGCGGACCGCGCTTGGAAGTCTATATAAGAGAGATGAGGAGGAAGATCACAACGTTTTTCTCTGCAACTAAATACTTAGAGCATTAGGTTTATTTTTCCGACTTGTTAGTAAACTTTGAATCAATTAGTTTTATCAGTCTTCGTTTTAAATTAGAACTAGGATACTCTCCAACATCTCTAAGCCTTAGCATCTGATTGTAACAAGCTCATACGCAAATTCGGAATAAGATACCCTTTCGCTTTTTTTTACTTGCAAATTTGTATTCAATTTCGTATTGTTACTTACATTGTCGTGTTTTGATATCATAAACGTTTTGGCTTAATAGAAATACGGGACCTCTGGGAAAGTTAAGATTTCTTGAATTTCCATAACTAATGGAAATCGACGCTGCGAATTTTGGTTCCCACAATTACGAGGAATAAAAAGATCCACAAAGGGTAAATGACTTCACAGAGGATATGATAAAAGTCTACGAAAAGGAGAAGAACTCTCGAAAGATTAATATGAAATATGCCCAAGAGAAGTTGTAATCCTAAACCTAATATAATCATAATGACATCAAAATTTTTAAAAAGATAATAAGTCTGACTTAGTTATACACATAAACAAAAATACTATAAAAAGAGTAGGTTGAGAAAGAAAAGAAAAGGCCCATCAAATATTTATAAGTCGCCCAAAGCAAAGCTCAGCCCAACCAAGTTTCCCCAACGCTTTCCCACTACCGACCTGCCACCAACCACCGTCGATGTCCGAAACGAAGATCCCCTAAGGAGGAGGAGCCACCAAAATCGAGCTCCTACACTGAGGGGGTCACCATAAATCAAGAATTTTCTCCTCTTACAAGTGTACCGCCCGAAGCTCTGTGAATCGAGAAACAGAACAGAGTTTTAATCCATTCAATTTATTTGGTTAAAGATCTAGACAACAACATCCATGCAAAACCACTGGGAAGCCATTATTCTAGAGACAAAACAGCCATACAAGAGCCCAAGGTTAGACCAGGTTGCCAGAAAAAGGAGAACTCGCCACCGCAGTCTTATAACTAGTGCTCAGTCCTGGAAAAGGACACAACCTCTAGTAAAAAAGGCATAGTGACATCGCCAAGGGCCAGAGGTGGACTAAACCATGATCCGCCACCGCATGCAAAGGAAACGGAGGAGGCAGACGGAAGAGTGTGGAAATGAAAATTGTTAGGGAAAACGTTGTGGACACTTGAATCCACAAAGTAAAATTATTGACTTGATCTTAATGAGGAGTTAGATGATTCTTGCTTAATAAAAAAAAATACGCAACACAAATTGATATGAAAAAGGATTTGATTTATTGATTGTAGTTAGTTCGAATTCACTTGTCAAAATTGTTACAAATGATTTTGTGAGTATGATTTCGTAAAAAGTGGCCCAAAAAATCTGCCTTTCTTTATCTTCTTCCTTCCTTTTATAACGTCCCCACTCAGCTAGGGTTATTCCGATATTCTTGGTTAGTTTCTCATATTATCTCGGTGAATCTCTTTAAACTTGGAACTGCTTGGACCTAGTCATTACAAGCTTAGGCTACGCATATATCCTCCTCGGTATGATTACTCCCTGGGTATTTAGCCGTCCTTCTATTATACGCAGATAGGTAGCTTCCTCAATTAATCCACTTGCGCTTAATACATGTTGGGCCAACTTGAGGGATAATAATAGATAAGGGAAAGTCATGATGAGGGGAATCTGACACCAACAGATTAGCCTCCAAGTCTTCCTACGAGCTTAGCAAGTTGGGTAACCTCAGATGGATCAGGTAGTCAGTTTTCAACAGGATTTTAATTTATGAATTTTTGCGCATGTCGTTCCCCAAAAGAGGAAATAGTACGACTTGACTCTTACATTCCTTCTTTACGAATCGAATCTTAGGGCAAAACACTGGATCACTTTATCCTTGTGGTAATTGGGATTCTAGTTGATTTTCCCCTAAGGTTGCCCTAATCTATTTCCAAGGGAAGAATTTTGATTTTTAAAAAATAGACGGTGGAAATCCCAACAGTCCCCAAAATCTTTTGATCTTGTTCGGATTTATCTCGTCTAATTTTGAAATTCAAATTCGAAAAGTAACTTCAAGGGGTTGATTATTATTACTCCTATAAAAGTAACTTCCCACTCACGACGCAGTTACTTTTGCTTCTCTCCTCTTCAAGTGACGGAACTGCTGCTTTCCATTTCACTCTCGACCGCCATGCCTCTCTTACTCCACATTGTGATAAGGTAGAATTCCTCTTGTGTACCTCAATTTTTAAACATCTATTAGGGTTTCTAGTTTCTTTGTCAAAGTTCTATTCCCACCACTCGAAATTCTCGGGCTTTCTTTGTTGCTTTCTCTTTTTCCCTTAATTTATCCTCTGTCTCGGCTTGTTTTCCATGCCGAAACAACTTGCACTCCGCTCCCGGAGCAGGAGCTCTTCTTTGCATCTTGCGATTAGTACCAGCATCAGAACTCCCATGGCCCCTGGTACGAGGTCCAGGGCAGTCGCAACCCCTAGGATTATGAGTTTCCCCAACTCTCTCTCGACTACAACATCAGTGGGGCTGATCTGGGAGCAGTTTGATTTTCCTTCCTATATCAGATTCCTCATACCGGAACCCAGTCAATTTCCCGACAATCCCCGCCTAGGTTTGTTACTGTCTTCGATTTTTTTTTCAAAACCTATGGATTTTGTTTTCGAGTCCCATAATTACTAGTCTCGTATGCGCACCGTCGAGGGATGGCGTTGTGCCAACTAATGCCTAAAGAGATTCAGCATGAAATCTTCTTGATGATTCAAGTGAGGGAAAACGGGTTTGAGTTGAGTTGTGACATGCTCGAGGAGGCTGCATACATCAAAAAGGGACCAAAAGGTGGCCTATGGTATCTCGCAAATAAACCCAATCAGGGGCTTACAACTGGGAAAACCCCAAAGGATGAGACCGACTGGGATCTATTTTACTTTTTCCTGGAAATCAATCACCTTTCTTTGGGTACGAAGGGTCCTAGTGATATGCAGACTCTTTGGACCTGAGAAATTGGCGTGGACCGCTCTGAATCTTTGAACCATTTTTTGTTTTCTTTTCTCTCTCCTTCCTTACTCGAGTCAATATTGTTTTGCTGCTCTTATTAATGTTTTTGTTTTACTGCGGCTATCGATTTATTGATACAACTAATTCTACTTTTGATTTTCTTCCAGTTCTGTATTTGGTCAAGGTTAAAAATCCTTCTCCTGAATATTTGAAGAATTAGAATCTCCTAGTGGACAACTGACTGAACAATTGGAGCACCTTTTACTGGGAGAGAGTCTATCGCAATTGGCTTCCATTGGAACATCTTTCTGAATCATCCTCAAGTAAGCATCTGAGTTGGGGTTTTTTCGTCTTTTTTGTTTATTCAAGTTATGTGACATTTACCAAATGGCTCCGTATAGGCACCCAATATTTGTGCCCATCTGTTGCAATGAAGAACCCAACGCCCTATCGCGATGCTCGTAAACTAAAAAGTTCTCAGGGGGGTACCCAACTTGTTGAACCCTAGCACTACCTAGGAGGTAAAAACACCTAGGATCATGCCCCGATGGATGTGAATCCTATCAAAGTTTATGATTCGTCACGAGGTGACATTCGTCAAGAAAAAACCATAAGTTCTAGAAAGAAGTCGTCCCATCCTCCTCCCGTGCACCGCAGCTCTCGCCACCTTGAGGCTCCGGTTGAGAAGAAAGATCGTACGCAGGAGCCGTTTCCAATTGGGGCCCATAACTATGGCGGATTCTCATTTAGTTTCACTTGGCCGAACAAGTCCTTCATCATTGAGGAAGAAGATCTCTGCGCAGAACTGATGTCCAAGCTCAGGTTAGGTAGGCCTAAAGTGTATGATCACAGGTCGCTCTCGGTGCAGAGGGAGTATGCCGAATGGGCTCGTTCCCATGCTGAGATATGGATGTTTACTTGCCACTCGTTCTTTGTTTAGATCCAGCTTCTTGATTTAACCAAAATATACCTTGTTATTCTCAGACCTCAGCTTTAGCAAATCGATTGGTGGGGGTTCTGGATGACGAGCTTAGGAAGGAAAAAAAGAACTCAGGTTTTGAGCTAGTCCCTAGCGCAAGAGCTCAGGCTGATAAAGCCATTGTTGAGCTCAAAGTTGCAGTAGGGAGAGTGGAAGTGCTGACCAACGAGAACGGCAATCTGAGAGCTAAGGCTACAGAGCTGGAAAATTTGAGGAAGAGGGATGCTGAGAGATTGAACAAAGAAGTGGTCCGTTACGAAAAAGCCAAAAAGAAACTGAAGGACGAGGTGGGTAGCATGGCCAGGGAGTTGGCGTATGTTCTTGTGGAGGTAGATGTGAAAGTTGCGCAGAAGGTGAACGACAAGGAGGATGAGCTGAATGCAAGGTTCGCGAGGAGGATGGAGTGGGTCAAAGGGAAAGTTGCAAACAAGAGAGTGTACCAGGAAACATTAGTGCAGGTGGAGCAGATCAAAGGTAATCTAGAACTGATCAACATCCTGTTCTGGGAGTAGACAACGCTAGAGTCTGAAAAGAGGGACATGAAAAGGGATATGGTGGGCTTTAAAGAGGAGCTGAAGATTCTCGAATTCAAAGAGATGAACATGGAAAATGATTGAGTAGCATCTCCCACTCGATTTAAGTGAGTCCTCTGAGCCTAGTCCGGTTGAAGGTCTCAACCCTTATGGTATGAACTTTCCAGTCCTTGATTCGGCTAAGGAGGCTGTTGTTGAAGCGGAGAAAGATGAGATTCTAGCTGGGGGAACGGTGGGTGAAGAGGCTGCTGAAGAGATTAATGTCAATGCATGTGGGGCACTTGATAAAGCTGTTGAGGTTGTAGTCCGCATCGGGGAAGCCGCAACCATCGCAAGGAAGGAAGCCCCCACGGGGAATGATGGTGACCCGACTGGAATGAGCTAAATGTTCAAGGCGTCCTTTATCTTTTCTCCTTTAGTTTTTTTTGAAGTTTATCTGAATTTGAACGTGGTGCCTGGGGAGGCTTTTACCCAAACTATTTGATTTTCTTTTAACTCGGTTGCTTGGGGAGGCTTATACCCGATACTTTAAGTTTTTTTAATTAGCATGAATATTTGGGTTTACGTCTTTGCTCATGTTGGAAGTTTGGATTTTGACCTTTGCATGTTACTTATATACACTTGTTTCGGGCTGAGTCTGGTTTGGGTCTTTACTTAGGTGTTAGCATGTTTGCTTAAGTGATTCCTTAGATGTTTGCCGAGCAAAAGCCTGCGCGCTTGGTATCAAGTTTATTGTGATACAGTGATGTTCTTTATTCGAGAAATCGAATGTTAAATGGGTGAAAGGCGTTTCAGCCTTTAAGAGTTTTGTGATACATTTCAATGCGTTGTTGCAAGACGGGGCTTAGCTTAAACGCTCATTTATTGATGAGGGTTGCTCAGGCTAATACCCGCTGGGGGGTGTGCGATGTATTGTATGATTGGCCAAGTTGTACAATGTATTATGTGTGGATAATTGTTTTTGTTTTGAGTATTTTATTATGGGAAAAGGTAATTAAGGGTTTGGGTGGTTTTACCGGGTTAAAGAACGTATTGGGTACGGTGTGGTGTTCTCCCCTCGATTTCTTCGGGATATTGGTATATAAGACAGGCGGAAACGATAGAAAACGTGGTTGTTGGTTGGTGAGGTCGAAGCTTCCCAAGTGTTCCATTTGCAGATTGGGGTGTGGGGACAACATCAACATATTCGGGTCCCGGCTTCTGGAATTTTGAGGAGTCGCCAGTTAGGTTGGAGTGTAGAGGACAAATACATTTCCCCCATTTTTTCTAGAAAAATTAATAAGGAAAGGGTTGGGAGGGATGGGTTGGAATGTAGAGGAAAGATACATCTCACCCATTTTTCAAGAAAAATTAATAAGGAAAGGGTTGGGCGGGCTGGGTTAGAGCGTAGATGACATATACATCTCCCTCATTTTTCGAGAAAAATTAATAGGCAAATGGTTGGGCGGGCTGAGTTGGAGTGTAGAGGACAAATACATCTCCCCCATTTTTTGAGAAAAATTAATAAGGAAAGGGTTGGGCGGGCTGGGTTGGAGTGTAGAGGACAGATACATCTCCCCCATTTTTCTATAAGGATTAATAAAGAAAGGGTTGAGAGAAAGACATCGATAAATTAGATAATAAATTTAGCTAAACTCCCTAAACAAAGTTGCCTACGTACCCCTGAAGTGAGGTTCAAGCCTTGGGCGTAGTTCACTGGATTGGATATACAATATGCATAAATAATGTAACACCCCGTTTCCAGTCAACCCCCTTTGACCAAAACCGAGGTTATTACGCC
>OVBE01007095.1:0-18918 GCA_900406425.1 Iberis pinnata | reverse complement strand
TAGATTGGTTGCAAATGCCTGCTTAGTAGTGTACCTTTAACGAGAGTTAGGTCTGGTTATTGCTTTGCTTGAAATCATTTAACAAGAGATTGAACTTGGGTTCTTATGAATCTGCTGTCTAGGGAATAACTCATTGATNGAACTGTCCCCCTTTGATTGCATCTTACCCTCATTTTATTCCCTGTTTTTACTTAACTTGCTATTTTCCTTAGTTTTCTTTTATGCATGTCATCGTTCATGTCCTGTTCAATTTATGCATGTTTGTTTGTTTAGGACTTATTAGAAAAACCCATTATTCTTGTTCGACTTGAATTAGTAGAATCCATTTGCATCTAGAGTGGTTAATGTCTGCACCCATTTGGATTGACACCTATTACTACTACAACGACATGATAGTATAATAGGAATTGACAAGGAAAAATCCTACTATCAATTGCAACGTGTACCCTTTGAACCTCTCCCAAGCTTCATAAAATGCTCAACATTCCTTTGTGCAAAACCAAATATTTCATTGCGAAGTCTAGCCGTTCTTGAGTTTGAGAAGAATTTTGCAAGAAATGCCTTCTTGCAGTCGTTCCAGGAGGTGATGGAATTATGAGGAAGAGATCTTTCCCGTTGACGAGCTTTGTCACCCAAAGAGAAGGGAAAGATACATAGCTTGAGTGCGTCCTCACTCACACCATTAATCTTGGTGAGATTGCAGAATCTGTCAAACTCGTCCAAGTGCTCCAGTGGATCCTCCATTGGTAAGCCATGGAACTTGTTGCTCTGCACCATTGCAATGAGACTATGCTTGATCTCGAAGTTGTTTTTCTGAACTGTAGGTGGACTGATTCCATGTCTGATGGTGTGAGTGTTGGGGTTGTCACCAACACTGATGGTGTTCTGGTTATCTCTGTCAACGTTGTCTGCCATTTTATAAGTTGAACCGTCTCAAGTGTTCCTCACGTTCGTGTTCATGTCTTGCCCGAGATTATTCTCGTTCAAGAGCTCTGATGTCGTGAACGAGTGGAATCAAGTTAGTTGGTCCTCTGCTTCTCAGGTTCATACATTGCTAAGCAGGTACCTGAAAATAAAGCAAACAAAGGTAGATAGGTAAGTAAAAATGTAAAAAAAAAGGCTTGATCTGAAAAGATCCCAAATCCAGAATGTAGTAACAAATTCCAAATGGAAACGACGCCAAATTGATAGTAGGATTTTAAGGTCCTAAGGGTATCAATCACCCATCGTTGTAGTATAGATGGGTTTGTCAATCCATAATGGGAATGTACTAAGAAATGTGGATGTAATGGATGCTTTAAAGTCAAGCTAAGTGTTAGAAGGATTTGTTGCTAAAAGGTCCTAAGTGCAATGAACATAAAAAGCATAAAAAAAGAAAGAAGCATAAAAGATTTGAAAGCAAAAACAGAGTAAATGCAAAGAGGGTGGAAGGTGCAAGCAATGTAAAACAGTTCCTGAGGAAATAGGGTAATTGACTAAGGATCTATCCTAGGTTATCTAAGCATCTAACATACCTCATACAATGAGCTAACCCCTAGAAAGTAGCTACATATACAATCAATTCCAATTCCTTGGCAACCAATCTCAAGCAAAGTAATCACAGACTCAACTGCCGTCATAGACGGTGACTACCTAGCAGGCATTAACAACTACTACTCTAGTCAATAAGCTTCCCAACATCTAATGCCTTAGGAGGGGAAGACGAATCTCTGAAGTCACCTATGTCCGGACACCTTCAATTGACTCACCTTCCGGTGTTGAAGGGCCTAACGGCTGGTCTTCGAATCCCTTCCGGGTAGAAGTACAATCATCATTACGAACAAGTGAAATATAAGGGATCTAAGATCAAACAGCTTAGGCACTAAGGTAAACCCAGAACATCAACCCTAGTCTACTCCCATCCCCAGGAACTTAGATGACTACTCACTACTCATGGGAGTAGAAGCGATGAAATAGAAAACATAGTCTTAAAGCTAAACATGCAAATATGGGAAAAACAGATGAAGAACAGCAAGAATATAAACCCAAAAATGAAGAAAAGCAATGAAACAGTAAACTAAAACAGGAGATGTAAACTTAAAATATAAATCAACATGCACCAGATATGCAACAAAGTAAATCTAAGCAAGAAAGCTAAAGAAAAGAAAAATATTAACTAAGAACGTGAAAGAAATCTGGTTTTTCACCAAGAACATGAAGAACTTAAGAAATATAAAACCTAATACAAGGTTGCTTGAGTGAGATCGATCCAGAAGCTGTTGAGATCGATCCAGGAGCTTGCTGAGATCTATCTAGGAGGTGCTGAGATCGATCCAGGAGCTGCTGAGATCGATCCAGCTTTGGTCGTCATAGATCCATTCTTGCTTCCTTCTTTCCCTTGCTTCTGTTCATTGCACTTTCTTATGTTTCAGAGGTTTCACGAGTTTCCTCAAGAGAGAGAGAGATCGATCCAGATTTCTTGAGATAGATCCAAGATCGATCTAGGTGAGTGTGGATTGATCTATGATCGATCCATATGTTGAAGAAGAGATCAATCTTCGGTGATGGTGATATCGATCTCAGGTACAAGTTGAGAGAGATCCAGTTTTGGTCCTGAGATAGATCCAGGCAAGGTGGAGATAGATACAGTTTTGGTCCTGAGATAGATCCATGCAAGGTGGAGATAGATCCAGTTTTGGTCCTGAGATAGATCCATGCAAGGTGGAGATAGATCTAGTTTTGGTCCTGAGATAGATCCAGGCAAGGTGGAGATAGATCCAGATGAGTGCCATTCCATGTTAAGTGCTAGTCCTTCTTGAGATCAATCCAAGGTGAATCTTGACAAGTTGAGATCAATCCAGTTTGAGTGCTGGTCCATTCCATGCTTTGTGTTGGTCCATTCTAGGTAGGTGCTCCTTCTCTGAATTTTCATAATTTGTCCTGAAAACTCTTGAAAGTCCTGAAAAACCTCCAAAATGCGTGCAAATGCAAATACTAATGTAAAAGTTCCTAAAAATCACAATCTTACTGAAATCAACTATAAATGTGATATATGAAAAACCTAAAGACCTTAAAATTGATGCTAAATGACATGTAAAAACTATGAAATTTGAGAGTTATCAATTCCCCATACACCAAACACTTTAACTTCTAGAATGAAGTTATGAGGCATCTCATTCTATATTTTGATATTTACTTGTAGATAACAAGAAACAAAACGAGATAAAAAGAGTCATCATCTCTGAACATAGTAGGTCGTTAGAAGCCTGCTTGCAAAACCATGGGCACAATCTTGAATGTAACATAATGTCTTATGTAGTCTGAACCATGATAGTGGTTCAAACCGTCTTTAATCTCCTCTTCTGGAAGGCATCTCATGACCATACCATCAAAAGAATAACTGTAGAGATATGACTCATTCTAGTAGAAGTGTCTGAAATCATGCATAAATTTCTTCTTCTTGTATTCAGTGAACTCATGAGGCTCGACGTTTATAGCTAAATAATTGGCAAAAACCATTGGCATAAATCCTAGTAGTGATGGCGTAGAAATTCTCCTCAAGTAGTCTATCATCCAATTAAACCGCGTATTCAACCCACAACCTAGATAACTGGCCTGCAACTCCATTCATTACCCCATTCTTGTCTTTAATCTCTAAGTAAAACTCCTAGAGCAAGTGATGCAACAACCATGGTTTAGCATCTTTCTTAGAGTGTAGATACATGAGAGCTACATGGTCGATATGAACGGCCATCTTAGACCAAACTAAGGAGGACTTGAACTTCTCACAAGATAATACAATTGCCAACAACTCTTTCTTAGTAGTTTCATACCTCCACTCGGATTCATCCAAAGTTCTAGAAGCGTAATAGATGACATCAAGCTTACTGTCTTTTTGCTATCCAAAAATGGCTCCAACTGAATAATCACTAGCATCACACGTTACCTCGAAAGGAAAATCCCGGTCGAGAGGCTGCATAATTGGTGCAGTCACTAATGCACCATTGAATATTGAAAATGTAGCTAAGTTGTTATTACTGAACTCAAACTTGACCTCCTTACACAACACACTACAAGAAAAACATTCATTGATAGAACATGATTTACGCTATAATAAGTGTATGATAGTGATTCTATAAAAACTATGTCTGCCCCAGCTATCTTAGATTGAACATTTATTATAGCTTTAAAAGTAATAAATATTGTTTTTTGTTGTAATGTAATACTAGATTTTAACAAAAAAAATTTACAAGAGTGTTTGATGTGTTTGTTAAGAGCTATCTAAGCTACCAAATAAAGATGAAAACAAAGAAAATTAAATTCCAAAACTGAACCAGAGTTGCAGTAGGCCAAGAAACTCGCCAGTCTTGAGCACACGAATGGAAATGATCTTGTTACAAATAGATTTTTCAGTTCTTGAGATTAGTGATGTGGAATTTAATTGAAAGATGAAACCAGAGGGAGGAGCTCGTCCCCAAGAAGCTAGGCGGTCACCTGTTGCAAGACGATTTAGAACAGCTATCCATGTCATAAACACATGTTGGCGTTGTGTTAGTGAACCAAACAGCGGGGCACCACTGAACTGGAGCACTAGCTTGACGCAAAGAATTCCAAGTGTGTTTGGTGGAGAAATCAATGGATAATCTCTCATGTCCTGTGTCCCAGAGAAATCGATCATCATGAGAGTGTAATGGTTGTGGATCAGATGGCGTGGTCACCTAAACCGATGTGAAACAACTTCAACCACTAAGGCAGTGACCGGGATACCCAATGAGCGCGGTCCATCAGCTCCTGTGAGATCAATAAGTTTACCTAAAACGACCATTTATCCCACCAAAAAGATGTAGATTGTCCGTTATGCAACTCAACTATGATGAATTGGTATGCAGTGTGTCTCAAATTAGGAATAGACTGCAAAATCAAGAACCAGTGCTTGTATTACATCGTGGATACCAGAGAGAACCCTCACGTATCAATAGACATTTGATCCACTTCACCCAGAGTGAAGTGCCCGATGAGATAAGAAGCCAAATCAATCTTAATCCATATACAGTGTTGGCTTCGGAGAGTGGTCTAAGGCCAAGCCAACCCACCTTAGAACGCTTTGTGTTTAGTTTTGCTCTAGATCATAAAAACGCAGCACACAAACTTTCAATATGCTGTATGTACTCACATGGCAGCCTGAAAGCCGCTAACTAGAAGTGAATGAGACAATATATAACTGAGGAGAGCAGCTGAAGCCTGCCTGCAAAGGAGAGAAACCGACAGACCAAGATTGAAATTTTCCGCGAATTCTATCTACCAAAGGAGCATAATATCGAGTTGTCATTCTGCGCGTAGTCAATGGTAATCCAAGATAACGAACTGGAAGAGATTCAACAGTAAACTGATAGCGAGCAGCGATCGCAGCAAGATGTTGTGAAGATAACCCACCAGCATACAAAGAGGGCTTGCTAAGGTTAATAATTAAGCATGAGATTTGAGAGAATTTGTCAAAAACTAACACAATTCCTTTAATAGACTGCAATTATCCATCCGTGAAGATCAATATATCATTTTCAAAAGAGAGATGCGTTATTCTTAACGGACAACACTTTGGGTGATATCCAAGCTGACCCTCTATCCCAGTTTTATTGAGAAGCATGGAGAGGATGTTCATCGCCAATACAAACAAATATGGTGATAAAGAGCAGCCTGGATGTAGCCTTCTTTTACTTAGGAAGAAACCAGATAGCTCTCCATTTACTTGTACTGAAAAAGTAGTAGAAGAAATGCAAGATCTTATCCATTTGATGAAGTTAACGGCAGCTGCATTGCCTGTAAGATATTGATGATGAAATGCCATTGTATTCTGTCAAAGGTTTTAGCTATGTAAATGTTTAGAGAAGCTCGAGGTGAGATCGAATCCTTGTGGTAGTCCTTCACTAATTCAGTAGCTACGAGCATGTTTTCCAATAAAATTCTAGTCTTGACAAAAGCACACTGATTCGACAGAGTGAAATCCAGAAGGCATAGCTTCAATCGATTAGCCAGTATATTGCAACAAGAAATGGGCCGATAATCTTTCATTTATATTACATCAGAATTCTTCGGAATCAAAGCAAGAATAGTCGAGTTGATGCCTTTCGGTGAATATACATTAGCGAAGAAAGATTGGAAAGCAATAGTTAGATCATTCCCGATTATCGGCCATGCACTCATGTAGAATTCTTTGGTGAATCCATCAGGTCACGGACATTTGTTCGATGGCATAGTAATAAGCACTTGTTGTATTTCCAAATTTGTGATAGGTTTTATCATCTCTTCTTGCATTCTGGAAGAGTAGTGATATGCAAATAGAGATTGGAGAGTCTCCACTGTCATACCCGTATAGTTGAGTGGTTCTTCTTGCAAAAATAATATGAACCAACCTTCTGCTTCATTTTGAATATCCGCTACATTCGTCAAAATCATTTCAGTCAAGGATGGGATTTGACGAATAACATTATGTGAGTTACGAGCTTGAGTAACGCGATGGAAATACTTGTTGTTATGGTCCCCTTTCTGCAACCAATGAACCTGTGCACATAGTTTCATATATGATTCCTCGAGAGTGAATAATCGCATCCATTCATCAGACGCCAATGCTATAGTAGCAAAAGTGTGAGTAGGGGGATTTAATAGTTCTTTCTCTTGCTTATGATATATTATGTATTTAATGAATTTTAGCTCTTATTTCATCTGCATTTTAGGTAAATTCACTTGCGTTTAGGCACACATAGGTTGCATTTGCATATCATTTCATGTTTCAGGTGTTTGAGGTGAGTGAAATCAAAAGTGAAATCAATTGGATGCAAAAGAGCTAAAAAGATGACTTAATAGGGATCAAAACAACAAGCCTTAAAGATCAAGCGATGTGGAGTTTTTTTCAATGGGAATTTCATCATTGCATCTTGAAGAATATTGTAGCCATGCATTCTAGTTTTTCAACAAGCCAAAAATATCGTAAACGTCCTAGGGGATTTCAAGATACAAGATGGAAAAATTGTGATCCGCTAGATCCGAAGCTCCAATATGTCCACCCCACATATGCATCTTTTACACCAGCTTCCATTGCAAATTAGGAGAAGATTATTTCACCAAAGTTGTAGCCCTTTGTGTCAGATTTCCAAAGAGCTATTTGGGAGCGTGATGGACCCCGAAATGTAGGTGCGTCTAGCAGCATTCAGAAAAGAAGCTCATATCGGTTTAGTGTATTGGGCAGTGCAAACCGTTCCTAAAAAACTTTAAATCCATGGACCTATACCGGGGAAGTTTACCGGTTTGTGCAAACCGGTATGAGGCAAAAAGTCAACATTTCAACTCTCATTTTCAAGTCTTTACCCATTTTGAATTGGGTTAACCCATGTTTTTTGAGATAACCTAATGCCATTTTTAAGAGACTAGATAAGCTTTTTAAACCTAATTTTTGGGGATCTCATGCTTTATTTTTGAATCTCTGTTTTTCTCTTAAGAACACTTTTGTAAACACTTTTAATCTTTGCTTATTTAAGTTTTAATCTTTCTTTTGATTGTGAATCCTCTTATATTTTTTTTTTTCTAGATTCAACACATTTTCATCATTGGAATTTGTGTTTTATCTATGATTAGTGAGTAGTCCATTCCTAAGAAAATGGGCTAGATAGATTAGGGTGATTAGATGATTGAATATGAGGTTTAGGAGTTAAATAGCTTAGATCTTCTTTCAATAGGTGTTCTTAAAGCGAAATTTGTCTTGGCCATTCAAGTTTAGATCATAGGATGAATTGTGCTTGGAAGGTGTTCGATTGTTTTCTAAATGAGGTCTAACAAAGTTTAGTGGTTTATCATGGATAAGATCTTATTGCCTCGAGATTATGCAATTATCCAATATGTTTTTTTGTTTTAATTACTTGATTAGTAGAGGGATTAGTGTCATGAGAGTGAATTAGTCTAATTAAGGAAATTCTAGATCAAGGATTAGCATTGGAATGTGAGTAGTAGCATCATAGAACATCGTTTGATCACCCGAATCGATTACCTTTGCTTATTTGCTTAGTCTTTTATCTTGATCTATATTTAAATTTATCGTTTAGTTTGCTTAATTCTGTTGACTTTTTATTGTTTTGACTTTTAGTTCTCTTATGCTTGATGCTTAATTAGGATGTTATCTTAAAATAAAATTCTATTATGGCTTAGACTAAATAAGATTCTCGTAAGTTCTAGTGCCTTAGTTACTTCTGATTTGAAATTAACTCTTAAATGCTACAATGATATGAGTAGGTTTAAGATACTTTCTTAGACATTGAATTGAATAAATTCGTGTTTATCAGCTTATCACATAAGCCAACAAACACATGTTGGGTTCTATGAGAAATATTTCCCATCACATCTCTCTTGAGATTGCGCAAAACAGGCTTGAGTCCTTTCAATTTTTGTGAGAAAAAATACAGATTAGCTCTTGAATTGTATAACGATGATATAGATTCCTAGTGATCAGAAAGCAGAGTTAAGAAACTTGGTTGCTTGCCAAGTATATTGTAGAATTTCAAAAGCCAACGTAGAGTTGTGTAGGGAGCTTCTAATCTGACTCGACATCGGGCTTGATCATATACACCACCTGGCTCGGAAACGGCATAAGTCGAGGGAAAACAGTGAGCCAACAGTTGCTCACCAAGGCTCTGTCCAACTTTTTGCTAATAGGTCTCATGTCCTGATGATTCCACCAAGTCAAAAGTAGGACCATGAGAGTGTAAAGAGAAACAGACTGCCTGAATGCAAGCATGCCAGGCGTGACAGACGGATGACCAGAGTGCTCTTCTAATGAAATAGTTTCGTTGAAATCCCCCACTATTATCCATGGCTTACCCCACAACAAAGGAGAATTATGATGAGATCGTAAATAATCCGCACAACAAGAGTCTTTCCTCTGCAAAGTTAGAGGCATAGAGAAAAGTACAAAAGATAGTAGAGGCAAAGTGACCGGGCATGTGATGAGTTGAGATGACTTGAAAATAGAAGTGAGTAATATAGTATCATTTCATACTACCCAAATCCGTCCAAGTCGATTATATTCATAATTTGATAACAAAGAACATCCCGGAAGTGCTCTAGAACAAATACTATCAGCCTTTCTGTCTTGAATACGCGTTTCCAACAAAAAAAACCAAAAGACAAGCCATTCGTAGAGATCAAATCTTTTAGAGCATTCTATTTTCGGGGCTTGTTAAAGCTATGCAAAGAACAACATTAAGGCTTCTTTTGAGTGCCCCTCTAACATTTTATATTAGAATTTTCTCTAATTGGAAAAGGAGTGGAATCCTCTATTAAGCGATTAATTCCTTTGGTAGCTCTTGGGAGACTTTAACAAATAGCAAGAGTTGCAGTGTCCTCTTGTTGATTCTTTTTATTTTCAAGAGCAACATCAAAGGAAACCCCGGCAAGCTCTTTGTTTCTTGACCATGATTATCATCATCCGTTTTCTCGAGAGCCAACAATGAGAAACGGGATGGAGATATAGAAATAGTAGATTTTTCAATGGCGTTATGCGATTTATTGGATTTGAAAGGAAACATCTCCTGCCACTTTGAATATGTCCCATGTACAGCAGTATGACAGATTATGCTAAGAAGGTCTAGTGGGTCCGATAAAGATTGCGTTGTGCTCGATTGGTTTGCAGAAGTGGCTACGAACTCAGTTTCTTGATTAGTAGCAGTCTCAAATAACAGAGAGTCTACTTTAGAGGTTTTGGACTTGTAGAATGAGAATACGAACACTGGTCCTCTTTGTGTTCCCATTTGTGGCATTTGTTACATTGTGGTGGTAACCATGGATAGGTCACTTTGATATTTGCTGAGAATCCTTTCTTGGGAGTAAAATTGAGTGTTTTTGGCAGTTCTTTGGTAAGGTTAGCCTCATTAAAATTCATGTCTTCTCTAGGTTTGTACACGCTAGTGTTGATGGATGGAGGTGCTTGGGTGCACCCACTGCACTCGCAATGAATCCTAATCTCGATTCAGATTAGAGCTGGGATGGAACGTTCTTAAAATATACCCAAATGGGTATAGAAGTTAAGACAGGCTGAGCATCAAGAGTAACTGGAGTCCATTCAGAAAGTACAATAGGTACATCAGCTATATTCCATAAGCCACGACGAAGAACTTTTTTCCGAAGTGTATCATCATGAATATTGAATCGCATAGTTGTCAATTTGTTTTTACTTGTCTCCCAAGGATCAAATTTTGTTAAATATCAAATGCACCTTCGTCACATGTTCAGCCTCATTTAAGAATTTACCAATCAAAACCTTTTTACACATATGATTTCCGTCTTCAATAATAGAATTAGGAATATCAATCGTAGCAGAGCCCTCTTAGGGAAACATAGAGATTTGATGTTTTTTCAGTGAACCATGAGGAGCTGCAACCAGAAGCCCATAATTGAGTTCCTTGCACAGGGAGTTTCACAGAAAGTTGAAAAGGCGGAGGTTCTTTTTCTTCCGCCATAGTCATAGGGACTAGGACGGTGGAGGGGCTTGGCGGCGCCGAACGTTGAGTTGAAAAGAAATGTTGACCTAAAATCGCCTTCATAGATTTTCACAAATGTAGTGATGGCTATTACCAAAGATAGATGAATTAGAACTGGTGATATTGGTCGTAGTGGTGAATCCTGGAGATAGAGAGATTTGGGAAGGTTGGCCAACAACAAAACATAGATCCTAAAAGAGAGACGACTAAAAGAGTTTAGTCGAAGAAACCAAAGTTAAATAACAAAGAAAAAAGAATCAAAGAGTTTAGGCAGAGAAATGAACTATTTCACTAAGTGTTTGGTGGCAAACCAAATTTTCACTCTCACTTAATGAAAACATTTTCATAGCTATAAATATGTGCCATTACAGCTAGGAATCAAGTAATCTTCAGGATTTGACCGAGGTTTGTAAAGTAAGAGTTTATGGTATGTGCATTAGTGGAGTGTTTAAGTCTTAAAAGTCTAGTTTTAGCATTCTCATATAATTTAGTGTTTGAGGTCTAGACTAAAAATCCATTTTAGGGTTTAGAGTCTAAAGTTATTATCATATTGAGTGTTTGGGAGTCTTTTTTCCATAAATCTTATAACACTTAATTAAATAATTCACATATGGTTTATGGCCAAAACTAAAAATCCATTTTTGAGTTTAGGGTCTAAAGTTAATATCATATGGAGTGTTTCACCTTTATTACATCTTCCGTTGGTGTCTTGTAGGTTCTGAAGATGCAAGCTGAAAAAGGAAATAATGAGGGTTGGATGAATCCACACAAAAAAGAGAGTAAGTGAATTAAACTTACACCACAAAAGAATCCACAATAGTTGTATTTTGTATTACAACAAGGTGAGCTGTCTTAAACGTTGTTTCAGTAAGGCTAATTGAAGTGGCTGCTGATATTGGACGATGCTCTAGAATTGAGTTGCTTTCATACCCAATATTCCTTCTTCTTCTTTTTATACATTTTTACTCTTTTTCAACAACTCACGGAAGAACCGCACACATCCTTCAACAAGATAGGACTTTGCAATACAACCTTCTGGTCTTGAAGTATTATGTACGTAGTCTTTCAAAAATTCATGTACCTCTCAAATGGATGCATCTGAAATGAACTGGTCCACATAGTCTTACTTCCCTTCCTAAATGAACACTCAAATGCGGGCATTAAGACCATCTTTTGATTTGCCACAATGTAATATTGTGGAGACAATACTGGAAGCTACATTTTTCTCCACATGCATTACATCTAAATCATGTCTTACGGGGATTTCTTTCTAATAAGGAAGTGTGAAAAATATTTATCTTTTCTTCCATCTTAATAACTCCTCCTGTAATTGTTGTTCTTCTTCATCAGATTCACTTGGTTCATTCTCATATTCAGAGTCTGATCTAGCACAATCATGCATTCTTCTCTTTCTTACAGTATTTTAACATTACCAAAAACATTTTTTGAACTTTTAAAGGGTTTGTGCGATATCATAACTAGATAATATTCTACCCGTTCTCTCATGTTCAGTTTATCCATATAACTATGCCTTCTTTGCTCGATAACTATGTGTTAGTGCTAAACCCTTTCTATGACACTTGTAGACAAGCTTCCTACTCAACTTCAACAAAAAACTGTATGTGTGTTTCCCACATATAGAACAACTCATTTTACCTTGTACCTTGCTGCCGGCCAGATTTCCATAGGCTCAGAAATCATTAATAGTCCAAAGAAGCATAACTTTAAGAGTAAATATTGTTATGCTGTATGCATCATAAGTCAATTCTCCCTTATCCCATAGGTGGATTAAATCATCTATAAATGGTTCTAGATAAACATAAATTCTATTGCTAGGTTGCCTAGATCAAGGAATAAGCAGTGTGAGCATTATAATTTCCTTCTTCATACATAGATTTGGAGGGAGGTTGTAGTTAACTAATAGAACATGCTAACAACTGTCTTTTCTGGAGTTTATGTTAAAATGATTAAAACCATATATTTGAAATTCCTAGACGTATGTTCCTTTTTTCAGCTACAAATGTTAGGTACTTGTCATTCATCTGATCAAATATGAAAAAATCAATTAGGTGACGAAGCATGCCATCTGTGTTTTTGTTACTAAAGTGCCGTCTTATATGCTTTGCCATCTCTTCACACCTAAAAATTCTTTTAGCCTTGGGATAATGAGAAAATACCTCAATACTTTTTGTGGTACTGTCTTTTAACCTCACTAGTATGCATATTAATCTTCCACCTAGAAGCCTGGAATTTCGGATAGTTGTCAAGCTTCTTATACTGATTTTTTAATAAAAAAATTCCTCTATACATGTCTGGGAACCAAAATTTGCATTGTCGATTTCCGTTAGTTACGAAAAATCAGAGAGAAGTCTAACTTTTCAGAGATCCCGAATTTCTGTGAGTCAAATACGAACAAACTCAAAGTACAAAAATAAATGCCAAAATACGAGACTTAAAGATTGCGAAAGAGAGCAACATATAAGTCTTACCCGAATTGGTAAGAGCGTTTCAACAGGTGCTTAGCCTTGGCTCCGTGAGCTGATGGCGAGTTCTGTAGTATGAATAACCTAAGACTAGTAACCTAGTTGAGTCGCAGCTCGCTAATAAAATCAGAAAATAACCCTAATGCTCTAAGTATTTTGGTGTGGAGAATATAACGTGTATGTGCCCTTCATCTCCTTATATAGGCTTCAGAGTTGATCCGTCTTCCTTTTTCGCCCTCCGTTCCTCCTTGGAAATCTTCTTTTTCCAGTTTATTCTCCTGCAGAAATCTTCCTTTTGTTGATTTCTTTTATTTCTTCTTGGCTTGCAGGACAAGCTTTAACTGCCATCATGCTTGGGCTCGATTCTCGCCTAGAGTCGTAACTAGGCCATTTTCGTTTTTTAGACCTTGTTGGGCCGTTTTACGATTTTGGTGGTTCTTATGGTTCTCGTCAGAGAACCGAGCTTTTGTACAACGATACGATCGAGACTTTGTAGAAAGATTGTACCGATCGTATGAGTGAGACAATATTGATGTGTAAGTTAGTTGTTTATTATTTTATATGATCGTGTCCTTATGACCGTTCCATAGAATGATGATTTTAATCGTATAGTTAAGATAATCTTTGGCGTTTCGGCAAACCATTATCATTTTATACGATTAATTCCCTACAAGAAGATTTTTGTGATTCTTCCGCAAGTCGGGGGACTACTTTAGGATTTATGTGAGTTTTACGATTTGTATTGCAGAATTCCAATGGAGACACGAATGATACAAAATGAGTGACGAGAGGTTTGTGAGACTGAACAGTGTGCTGAAAAGCTTGCCACTTGGTAAGCTGAACAGTGTGTGGTTCAGCTCGCTAGTTGGCGAGCTAAACGTTGGTCGTTCAGCATATAGGTTCTCGTTTCATCAGTTAACCGCATTCAGAACTAGAACATTTGTCCAAGACCTTCGATGTACTAGTTATTATCTCGATATGTGTCTGTTGAGGTTTTTCGTATTCCTCGACATCGATTTCGAGCACTCTTGCTTGGATATTGTTATCTGACGTAAACAAAATATCTTGCCTCGTTAAAACCTTAATGATAGGAAAATCCTGTGGAACAAAACCTTCTCGACTAAGGACAAAAGAGTATATAATTAATTGTTTAACTATTTACCAATTGTTATTTGATTTATCCAAGGCATATGTTCTATTATCAAGGATTGGTGCACTTTGACGTTTGCACCGGTAATTATGAGGCGTTGATTTCATCGTAACCATTTTAGACCCCAACTGCATGCATAAATATTCTGATACCCCATGTAAAAGTTATGAGAAACTTCTTCACATCATAAAGTGATGTGTAAAGGACATTATCTTATGGTAGCATCTTAGGGAATGTATTTAGAAGGTCACTGAAGCTCTTAGCAGACCATCCATTATGTGTTTTCAGTCTACACAATGACACAATGGCAGATAGTTTACTATGGTTTGCGCAACTTGGATAAAAATTTGTTTCTACATCCGCTAACTTTGCCAGGAACTCGTCTTCTTTCTTGTCTTTTGGCTATGCTGTCTCATCTAAGTAATTGTTATTAGCTAATTCTTCATCAAACTTACAGTTTCTTTAGCGAACCCCATAGTCTCATCATTTCAGTTGCGTTCTTTTCTTACCAGCTTAACCTCAATCTCTGTTTCTCCATGATAGTACCAATATTTTTTGTAATTTGTAACTTTCATCTATTCCCCTAGTTACAACATGAGACACAACCTCATTGCCTGAATGGCGATCTGCATTGCAGCACGCGATGCAGGGCCAGACTATAACATCTATGTCACCTGAGGATGTAGAAACACAGTTGAAAAACTTCCAAGAATCTCTCTTATAGGCAAGATCAGCTCTATTTGAGGGGAAATAAGGAGAAAATGTGTTTTACTACAAATTAAACACCAACTAAGTCTTATGCTAAACCAATAATGTACATACCTTTGAAGATATACCTATGTCTTCTTCACCATTATTTGGCCTCTGAGAAATCCAATGAAGTAGCTTCAAATTCCATCGAGACTGCAGACAACAACACTTCCAAAACAATGAAAATAAGTAATCGTGAGAAATTGATAACAAAATCCAGATAACTAAAAACGTGTAAAAAAAATCAGTTCACTTACCAGCCGATTAAATGTGTTGGCGAATTCCAGAAGTGGAGATAGAGTGGTGGCGATTCCGAAGGCTGCGATTTGAGTTGAGTCGAAGAAGAAGTAAGGTTAAATCATTCCCGAACAACAAAGGACTGCATTTTTAGCTAAGTGTTTGGCGTATAACCAAAAATTTCATTCTCGCTTAATGAAAACTTTAAAATAGCATTAACTTAGTGCTATTACACATGTGAATCAGGAAATTACAGAGTTTGGCATATATTTGTAAAGTGAGAGTTTAGGGTATATGTATTGTAGTGAAATGTTTAATTTTTTAGGGTCAAGTTTTCATAAAATTGTATTATCAATGATAAATTTGGTTTTTTTTTAATGATTTACAATTTGTATCCTATTTAGGGTATATAAGAATATAATTTTGGAAAATTAATCAAACATTCACAATTTATAGTTTAGGGTTTGAAATTATTTTTCAATTTAAGGTTTTAGTGTCTAAATTTAACATTTGACTTATGGTTTAGTAGTCTATGTTCTATAAATCTTTAATTAAAACATTAAAATAGTTACTTAATTTAAGGTTTAGGGTCTACAATTAAATCCATTTTATGGTATAAGGTCTAGACATAATATGTATTTAGGGTTCAGGGTCTAAATTTAATATCCAATTTAGGGATTGGATGTCTATAGTATGTAAAACTTTATTTCAAACTGTAAAAATAAGTAAGTAATTAGGTTTGAGCAATTCCTTAAAATACCATCAAAAGAAGGTCAGATTTCAAAAATACCACACACTCCCAAAAGTTCCAAAAAATACCAAAAACTCTCAAAAGTTCCAAAAATAACACACAATCTCAAATGTTCCAAAAATACCACAAACATAAAAAATGTACTTTAAATGTTTAAAATTTAAATTTTTCGGTTTGGGTTCACTAAATAGAGTTTTGTGTTTAGTTTTGAAAGGGCAGAGTTTGGTTTTGGGGTTTGAGGGTTTAAATTTGAAGTCTTAAAGTTGTTTCAAATTTTGTGGTATTTTTGGAACAAAAACATTTTTGTTGTATTTTTAGAAAAATGTGATATTTTTAAAATTTTTGGGAGTGTGTGGTATTTTTGGAATAAACCTATTTTTTGCGGTATTTTTTGAGAATTTTCCATTATGTTTTATGACCTCTAATTAATTTTCTAATTTAGAGTTTAAGGTTTATATTTTTTATCTTTTTTTTTTGTAAAAACTAGAAATTGATTTGTAATGCTTGATTCACAATACGAAAATTGATTTATCGGTATTACAAATGAAAATACAAATTTTGTTACATCACAAAATGAATTTTTTTTTTCCAAATGTTTCAAAACTAAAAATCAAAATAAAAATAAAATAGAAAAAAACTTATTTTCTTTAGTCTTTGCATAATCCTATATTGAGCAAAAGATTAAACCATAAATTGATCCAAACATACAAAATATCACAGATTTGATTGATCACAAGACATAGGAGAAGAGAATCAGGCATCTTTCCTTAGAGTAGGAACTTACCAAATCTAGTCACAATGCATGTTACTCTTTCGATCATTTAGCAATTGTTCTATCCCCATGATAAGTCATAGTCTTTTTCTGCCAAAGACAATTACAAAGCATGGAGAACCGAACAATCGCTAAAATACAATAGAAGAATTGCACATATTGTGAGCTATACTTGATTTCTTCCATTCCACAATCGTAGATATGAAAAGCCCAGAAACAGAGAGAAATATCTTACACATATTTTAATACCTACTAGCTAAGTATTGTATCACCAAGCAGTACATAATGCCTATAACGTTTAAGGAGAGATTGATCCTACATTGATAAGAAAATTAAACCAGAAATTGATCCAAACATAATTAAGATCAAAAAATTGATTAACCAAAAGACATAGTAAAGAGAATCAAAAGTCTTTACTAAGACGAGGAAGCCGTGTCTAATACCTAAAATGGTGAAGCAAGAGATCAATATTAATAAATATACCATAATCATTCAACAAATATGGGTTTACATAGGCTGAGAAATGTCACACAAAATCCATCAATCATTATAACTACTACATTCGAACAATGTTTTCAAAACACTAGCAAAAAAGTGAGATCTAACAACATACCAAACATTTGATCCAGAAATCAAACATTAAAACAAGAATGAAACCAAATAACAATTAAACAACCAAAACCAATCCAATAATGCTCAACAAATCAAACAATGCACATAGACATTCATAAAAATATATTGATGTATATCTTACCTTTTTTACCTTTCTAGAAAAGGTTTCCTATCTCATATCCTATTTATACTACTTCTGTCATCATTCGACTACGCATGGCAGTTGGCTAGACGTCATGTTCATCCGGCGAGTCGGTTCATAGGTCACTGTTCGCTGAGCTACAAGGAGACTAGGTGTACTATTCTGTAGGCGGTCTCGCTTGCCTCGTCGATTCTGCCGGACGGGCTTTCGGCATTGGGCTTCAAAGATGGGCTCGGTCCTTTGGGCTTGGGGCGATGGGCACATATCCTACACTTCTTATTTCCGTCTATTCTGTATATTCTGACATGGATATAAATCATGCTCGAGTGATGGTAAGCGCACCTGAAAGAAGAGTATGGGTTAGGGAAACCTAAGATCAATTACGTCCCTGTATTTGAACACACATATTCCGGTTGTTACAAACGTGAAAACAACAAGTTACAATTATTACTTTGCTTGAAACAGAGAGAACTCAACTGCAACACACATAATCCATTGCAACACACATAATCCAGTTTAATTGCAACACACATAATCGAGTTCAAAAATATACTAAAACAAAAGGATTTAAACAAAAATAAAACACATAATCGAGTTCATACATGAACACATAATTAATTCATGGCCTTGCTTGTGATGCCTTTTGAGAGGCTCTTTGAGATGCCCTTTCTGATGCCATTTGGGATGCTCTTTCTTCCTAAAAAGCATAACATAAAGAAGAAAATTGAGACTCTTTAAGTATCGTATAAGTGTTACTCATTAATTAGCATATAAGAAGTATAGTATACAAATATAACATACACACACATCTTTTGTTGGTCTACCTCCTCGTCTTTTTGGAACTGGTTCAACAGTTGGATTTGGATATCTTCTTTTGTTGTGACCTTCTTCTTTACACTTAGAGAATGTGATGACTCTTATCTCTTGAAAGCTTGGTTTTGTTGGATGATGAAGAAGATTCGTCGGCACTTTTCCTCATGTCATGATTTCTTGATCTACCATGTGGATTTAACCTAAATGGTGGTGGCAAAAATGCCAACCTGTTCAATCTCGGCCATAGCATCATTCCTTGCACAGGCTTAATCGCACGGGCATAAGCTTGTTTCCACTTTTTGGTTGTGTAAATCTCCAACAAACTCCTCAATCTTACGCCAATCAGATATGATGACGCAAGCAGCATGTATACATGATATCCCAGTTAACTGCCACTTCACATGTTTTCATTTCCAATTCCACCCGATAAGCTACACCATGATGGTCTACCTCATGTAAGTCTCTACCCGAAGTGTATATTATGCAATCTTAGATTTTTTCCTTGGTAGATTCAATTTCAATATGAGCTCTCTTAGTGAATTTTTTGTTCAATATGTTTGAAATTGTAGCTCTCTTTGCCTTATGAACCATACATTTCCTTTGTATGTCTTCTAGAAAATAAATTATAGGTTGTCTTCTACTCTCCCTGATGGTTTTATTGAAAGACTCACTAAGAATTGTCAAATTGTCATTGCAGAATGATCTT
>OVBE01007094.1:2078-18920 GCA_900406425.1 Iberis pinnata | reverse complement strand
TGCGTTGAGTGAGGTTCTAAAGCTGAAGATGTCTAATTTTGGGGTTTGTTATGGAGTAAGCCAAAATGTTGATCCAACCTAGACTTAGAAGGTAAGTTCGTCAAACTAATGACGTTGAAAAACGCTGAGTGGGAGACAACTCACTAATTGGTGTTTTCCTTGTTTTAAGTCTTGTTTTGTTTTTAGTTACTAACCTATTATTGCTTGATTTTGAGTTATTTGTGCCTTAGGAAAATTTACAAGTGGAAAATAATTATCTATTTGGATCTGAAGAATGCTCGTGCATATCTCCCTGGAAAAATTTTCGAGCAGAGAACGATCGTTCTCCAACACAGGTAAGTAACCACATTTTTCTTTTTCACTTTGAACTTATACTATGTACTTTTCTTTTTCTTGAGTTAGGTTTTATCTTTCTTTTGATTAATTTGGGGAGGGTATATATCTACTAACATTATTTTATGATGTCTTGGATGTTTTGTCATTTTGATGAAAATTTTCAAAATTTTTGTTTTTGATTTAGTTGAGACTAATCGATTCGAAGAAATTATGATCATAATATGTGATGATTACTAGCCTAATGTGAGTTTAGAATCAGGGGCGAATGCAAGAAATAGTTGAGTGGGTGAATTTATTACAAAATATTTAAAAATTATATTAATATATAGAATAAGTGGATGCACAATTATAATATTACAGCAAATTATAGGTATTTTTCAAAACTACTAGGTGCATGTGCCCCCTCTGCATTACACGTACATTCGCCACTGTTTTGAATCATTTTTCATTGATTGTTGAGATTATATTAGTTGATGTGATTGATTCAAAATCCCATTGGCTAAGTACGTGTAATGCAGAGGGGGCATATATTATATATTATTTATATTAATTGATAAACCAATCTAATATATATTTTTAGTTATATATATATATATATATATATTATGTTTGAAATTGTCCACTTTACAAAATAAATAAGGACGTGTTTATTATGTTTTATATTATATAATTATATATTTTCTATAATGTCATCACACATTTATTTCTATATTTACATATTTATTTTTATCGACACATTTCAAAATCATTATTCTAAAATTTATATAATTATATGAAAAATTTAAATTATCTTACCATAATTTTAAAATTATATTCTATAACATATCCCTCGCATAGCGCAAACCATTATCTAGTGTAATAATATTTTATCTGGCTAATTAATGAAGTTTATAATAGTTTTTATGCTGTTGTGTGGCGTTAAAAAGTATTTGATAAGTGGACCAAAGCTAGCTAAAAATAATAATACCAAAAGTACCTTAAACAATAGTACCATTTTTGGTTATGTTGAAAAATTTGAACCTCAATCTTATTCACTTTCTGTATCGAGATTAAATTTTCATTAATATAAAATAAATGTATGACCTAAAACATATATTCTTACTAAAATTTTATGATATCAATTTTTGAAATTAAATCGCTAGCCTAATAAATTAACAAAAAACAATAAACAAGTGGTTTAGTGGTTGTGTCACTACTATTGTTTTATTACCAGGATAAAACATGACTACTCGCATAACGAATATATTTTTATTTATTTATAGAGTTTAGGTTATTGAACCGATCAATTGTAGTTTATAAATTAATGTGACATAAAATAACTAATTATCAGGAAAAAAATCAATAGTTAGACTCTTGATGAGATTATATTCCATTCATATTCATAATGATTTTGTAATTTTTCCATAAAGTTAATAATTCTAAAGGCTAAAGCTAATCCTTTCCCTTTGTTTTCTTTAGTAAGTCGATTCTTTGTCAGGGAATATGTGAAAACTTCTATAAATGTTTTGGTGGGCCAAAAAAACCACAAGTCACTTCTGTGTTTGAACGTAAGTGTTTTAATCGTATTGGCAATGCTAACCTTCTCCTAATCCGACGGCTGGCGATTTCTGTAGACAGAGAACATAATGGACACGTGGATTCACACAAATACCACCATAAAGTAAAGAGTTAAAAACTGTTCTTGAAGAGGACTGATAATTTAATGGCGCCTTTAATGTAATCACCAATATTTAAATTCAGATTAATACAGTTATTAATACTTTTTTTTTTTTAATTTGTGGAATGACAATAAATTTAAGTAAATTAGTTTAATGTACATTGTTTTGTATAATTAGATTATTGACATTAATATACCAAAAGTATCTCTCTCTTCTCTTTTGTGTGTGTACTCCATGCGCATATAAATAATGTTTTTTTCTATTTTTTTTTTAAGTTTCACCCCTTGCATTTTTTTTTTAAATATTAAACTTTTTAATTCAAATAATGAAATCATAAAACCTTACATAAAACATAATTTTTTATGAACCTAACAAGACTAAAATTATTCAAAATAGATTTATATTTTTTAAGTAGTGAATAGTGAATTTGGTTAATAACATAAAAACTCAGGAATAGTCGGACTATTGAAAATGATAGTCGAATAACTGAAAATAATAGTCGGACTACTTATGTGTACAAACCCCAAAATCCCAAAATATAAACCCAAAACCCCAAAATATAAAGACAAAACCCCAAATTTAAACCCAAAATACCAAAATAGAAACCCAAAATCCTTAAAATATAAACCCTAAACCCCAAAATATAAATCTAAAACCCCAAATATAAACCCAAAACCCCAAGATCTAAACGCCAAAAAAATATAAATCTAAACTCCAAAATATAAACCCTAAACGCCAAAGTATAAACCCTAAACTCAAAATTATAAACCCTAAACTCAAAAGTATAAACCCTAAACTCCAATATAACCATAACCCCAAAATATAAAACCTAAACCCCAAAATATAAACCCTAAACCCCAAAATATAAACCCAAAACCCCAAAATATAAACTCAAAACCCCAAATATAAACCCAAAATACCAAAATAGAAACCCAAAACCCTTAAAATATAAACCCTAAACCCCGAAATATAAATCTAAAACCCAAAACCCCAAGATCTAAACCCCCAAAAAAATATAAATCTAAACTCCAAAATATAAACCCTAAACGCCAAAGTATAAACCCTAAACTCCAAATTATAAACCCTAAACTCAAAAGTATAAACCCTAAACTTTAAAGTATAAACCCTAAACTCCAATATAACCATAACCCCAAAATATAAACCCTAAACCCCAAAATATAAAGCTATACCCCCAAACATAAACCTAAAAATATAAATCCTAAAATCTAAAGTATAAACCCTAAACCTAATCCCCAAAATTAAGTAAGATTAAAAAAAAAACATATTAGCCACACAAAAGTAAATGCTTGATTCTCGTCAATTGATAAGAAAAAAATTTGACATTTAGATTATTATTTGTTGTTAGTTTGGTTGAGAGAGAGCGAGTGTGAAAAAGAGAAAGAGCGTGAGAAAGAGTGTGAAAAAGAGAGAGATATCGAGAAAGAGATATAGAGGGTAAAATGACATTTACATAAAATTGAATAGTAAAACCTATTGAGTAGTGGTCATCCACTTAATATTAGGGTATATAATGTATATTCATTCATATTACCCTATTTTTTCATCAATAGAATTAAAACGATTACAAAATAGATAAATATCTTCGATCCAAAAAATTGGCAGAAACAACAAATTTCCTAGAAACTAAACGTCAAAGAAAGAGTTAAAAACACCTAAAATAAAACCTAGACAAAAACTAAAGTTTTGATAAAGAAACCGAAAAATACCACGGTCACAACTACTGAAAATACCAAAGAATGTGATCCAAACTCCAACAGTTGTGCAGGCTTCCAGCGGATTAGGATTATACAATATACTAGGGGTGAACAAAACATCCGAAACCAAAAAACCGAACCGAATCGAATAAAAAAAGGTTCGGAACCGAATAAAAAAATAGGTTCGAAACCGAACTGAATATCTTTAAATTACCTGAATGATTCTTCTTATCAAGAACCATGGATATTGGTTCGAAATCGAACCAAACCAAGAAACCGATTGGAACCATAGGAACCACAAATATATGGTAAATGTTTATACCAATAACCATGGATATATGCACCACTTACCAATATTTAAAATTGTTTCCATTATTTTGGGTATTTTCGGTTCTTATGGTTATTTTGGGTTCTTTTGGGTATTTTTGTATCGGATATATTGGATATTTTTATTAGTTTCGATATAATCGGTTCTTTTGGTTATTTTTGGTTCTTTTGAATATCTTATGCTCCAGATATTTTAGATATTCTCGGTTCTTTGAGTAAAATATCCGAACCAAACCGGGAGCATTACTATTTCAGTTCTCAAATGGTTACGATATTTTAAATCCAAACCAAATTGAAATGACATAGAATCAAATTGAACCGAACCCATTTCTTAATGGATCCTCTATTTAAGGAACCGAAAGAACCGCAACTGAACATAATTGATGCGAAGAGGTCTCGAGTAGACCAATGATGTAGAAACAAGGAGCGAACCACCTCAGACTAGCAAATCGCACGCAAAAGATCGCAGCTTGAGACCGAACCCGGCGAGGCAATAAAAAACCCACATAAATAGACAAAGAAAAGAGAATCAACAAACATCATAACAGAAAGATAAACAAAGCATGATCACAAAAGACAATAGTTGAAACTCTAGCTTAAGTGACACAACAAAATAAGCAACCAGACAAAGCCCTTAGGAGATAGATATGGAAAACTCACCGAACCTACAGCTTGCCAAAACCGAAGCCACTGACAGTGAATCCCGATCCCCAAAGAGAGAGGCCACTACTACCAAAACTGGACCAGAGGTACCCTTATAGGCTCAAAACTAGAACCAACGACGAACAGAGGCAGAAACACGGAGGGGCGACCAATTAGAAAATGATAGATATACATGGATGAGGGGAAGAACGGAGAATACGTATATCACAAAATGGTTAAACCAAGTCTTATGTTGTGGCCAAGCAAGACAAAAGTGGCAAGAAGCTAGAGTTACCCAATTACCTTTCAATTCCTCATATCATAGTCTGTTATAAGTCCAACTTAGCCCGATCTTGAATCGAAATCCAAGTAGGCGTCCTTTTCAATTCGAAGCAGCTTGATTATTTCATAGAAGCTTCAACGAGGTAATTATTGATGCATGGGATCATAACGCTAGTATACCGAGGAGCTTAAATACATTAACAATGACATTTGTAAAGGTGGAACAAGGACATCTTTAGTGATGTCTTTAGAAAGAAGGACATATTGTTACATGACATTGAAAAGAATACATGATGCACTTGAGATAGAGAAATCCGATGGGATGATTACTAGAGATATGGAGCTTTTCAAGGAGTTGGATCTAATCTTAAAACAAGAAGAAATGCTTTGGTTTCAAAAGTCTAGGGAGAAGTATATCATTTTGGGGAACCGAAATAGGAAATTCTTTCATACAACAATGATTATTTGAGAAAGACGGAATAATTTTGACATGTTGAAGGATAATGAGGGTCGCTCGGTGTCTCATACAGTGGAATTAAAGAATCTTGTTGTAAATTATTACATGAGACTTTATAGCCTGGAGGATGTGGACACGGTGACCAACAAGCTTCCGAGTATAGGTTTTGAGACAATTTTGGTTGTTGACTTGAAGTTTTTAAACAAGACTTTTACCGTAACTGAGGTGGAGAGGGCGGTTAGAAGTATGGGTCGATTTAAGGCTCACGGATCTGATGGTTTTCAACCTGTGTTTTATCAAGATTGTTGGTCCTTGGGCTACAAGTTGTGTGCTTATTTTTGGAAACAAGTGTGTTACTGGAGGGATTGAATGATGTTTTAGTTGTTCTCATCTGAAAGGTGATGAAGCCAAAGAAGATAACCCAATTTCTTCCCATTAGCCTATGTAATGTGTTATTCAAGTTAATAACGAAGACGATGATGCTGCGTTAAGAGCGAATGATGGCATCTTTGATTGGCCTAGCACAATCTAATTTTATTTCGGGGAGACTTAGTACATATAATATTATGGCAGTTCAAGAGGTGGTGCACTCTATGCATAGAAAGCAAGGTTATGAGGGAAAAGATCTTTCTGTTGATTTCACATTAGAGTATTTTGACAAATATAAAGCGGCGGAGAAGACACTTGTGCAATACGGGGATGTGTCAAGTATGCAAATTTGGGAGGAGACTATTGTTCATGTGTTACGTGATTGTGAATCAATTGCAAGTGTTTGGAGATGTATAGTTCCTCGGAGAAGACAAGATTGATTCTTTGCGGCTGATTTGTTAAGTTGATTATTTACAAACTTGGACGATTCAAATGAGATGAATGATACCCCTGGTCCACAATCTTCTCCATGAAAATATGGTGGAGCTGGAAATGGAGATGCAACATTATCTTCGATGAGATTACTAGATATCGAGATCGCACCAAATTTTTCTCTAGCTTGCAAAAGAAGTATGGTTGGCTCACATCAAGCATCACCAAGGTGGGACTCGGAGTGCTAGAGCAGATAGAATGGTGTCATGGATAGCGCCAATGCCCGAGTGGTTCAAGCTCAACACAGACAGATCTTCTCACGGCAATCCATGCCTTGCGACTACTGGTGGAGTTGTGAGGAATACCGAAGGTACCTGATGCTCGAGTTTTGCTTTAAATATTGGTATTTATTCAGCTCCTCTAGCAGAGTATTGAGGAGTCTACTATGGTTTATTTATTGCCTGGGAGAAAACGGTTACCCAGTTGGAGTTGGAGGTGGATTATGAGATAGTAATGCATTTTCAAAAGGAAGAAATAGAAGACACATATCCACTATCTTTCCTAGTATGCTTGTGCTATGCCTTCTTATCAAAGGAATGAATAGTATGAATTTCTCTCGTGTATAGGAAAGCTAATCGTCTTGTAGATGGTCTAACTAATCTAACGTTTTCTTTACCGCTTTGTTTTCATTCATTAGATTCTCTTCCTAATAGCCTTGTTTCGATTAGTCATGAGGATATTCTGGGAATTAAGAATTATCACTTAATTCATGTGTAATTATTTATTCTTTATTAATAAGTTAACGAAAAAAAAAAAATGACAACTAGTAAATGCTCGAAAAAACGAACGAGTCCTCAAATCCGATAAGACGTTAGATACATCATGAAAGTGGCAAATATTCAGAGGCTTAGGTTTATGAAATCGACAATAGTTAACTTTCAATTTTCAAGTCTGATGTCCCTTTGCAGTTTTCACCTAAATTCATTTATAATCTCCCGTTGTATATATTGATGAAGCTTTTTTGGTATGAAATCATTTACGGCTTCTCTTTGTATGTCTAAAGAAATTGCGATGAGCTCTCATTGAATATATTAAACTAATCTGTTTTCTGGTGTGGTGAAACGCATTAAAATAATGATCTTGTTAGAGAACTGTGCCATTTTTATGAAAATCGTAGTCGACTGTGCTCAAAACCGGATGTGGTTTGTGGGTCTCCGTGTGAATGTTGGTAATGCGAAAATCCCAAGGGGTGGACTTAATGATTTCTTGGATTTTCCAAGGCTTCGAACCTGTCCAGATTACAAATTTTGCATTCGATTTGAATTAGAAAGGAAACTTGGTGGATTACAAATCAGAGTTTGATATATTGGCAGCATTTTTACGGTTGAGCTTCCTGTGAGTGGAATTATTAGCCAAATTTTTAAAGAATATTTAATGGCTGGTATCATTTCTTGTATTCATATGGCCATATCCCTTGTTAACTCCTATGTACGATGTTGTGATTGGATATGGGGAATGATTTATGGCATAAATTGTGATTCATGTTTCATGGCGTTTCTTCTTCAAGAAGAAGAGAAGTGGGCTCATAGTGTGACTGTGCCCCCAACATCAGTCCTCTTTAAATGTCACACACTTTGGGTTGTTTCCTAATTTTCGGCCCAATCAGAGCCTCGGTGGGTTACGTGATCCTTTATTTCAAGTAAATGGATTTAACACTTTGGGCCATTCTTTTATGAATAATGTAATCTTAAAAACTCAATTTGTTGATGAAATGGTAAATGTTGATGCCATACTCTATCATTTAAAGGATATGGTGTCTAATGAATTAAATGGAAAACCAGAAAAGGAGGAATGCTTGGATAAGTCATTTCAAGCTAGGAAGAAAATTGGTCATGATGTGTACCGAGGAGCCAAGTTGGGGAAAAATACATCTCGGTTTCTTGGCATTCTAGAACTAATTATAGAGATGTTACCATCCTCTTCAGAGATGGTTCTTATTCAAGGAAGTGAATCTGAGGATTTTTTAAGCCAGGTGGTCAGAGAAGTACCACCGGCATAGTTGTAAATGCTTCTGAGCTGGAACTGTCAAGGAGCTGGAAGCTTCTTGGTAGTCCAGCTCCTTGACAGTTCGACGGTTACGAAAATTTCAACGAAAGATTTTCTCGGGGATACTTTTTTCGATGGAGACTAAGCAGCCTAGGGAGTTCCTTTAAGATCTTCAGGCGCATTTAAGATATGATTCTCTTTTTACGGTTGACCCTTCTGGTCTTAGTAGTGGATTAGCAATTCTCTCTTTATCAAAATTTAATGATCATGCTATTTCTTCAAATAAAAATGTAATCGATACTTAGGTTACAATTGATAGTACTAAAATTTTTGTCTCTTTTGTTTACAATGCTCCTGTTGTTTCTAACCCCCGACATTTTCTTTAAACAATTGAAACGGATCAATATCACGAGAACGGCCCCTTGGCTATGATTGAGGATTTTAATAAAATTTTTGATCATCAAGAGAAACAAGGCAGTCGTAAGCGTACTGATAATTCTTTTCTTGATTTCCGCCTTATGCGACAATATTGTGGGATGATAGATTTTCCATTTAAAGGCAATGGCTTTTCCTGGATAGGACGGAGAGGGAAAAATTCAGTCCGCTGTCGGCTTGATCGAGCAATGGGAATGAGGAATGATATGAGAGTTTTTCTTACTCATTGTTGGATTATTTGAGTTTCTGGGGGTCGGGTCATCGACCAATTCTTCTACAAACACACCATCGGAAAATCATGGGTACGTCAACTTTCCGGTTTAATAAACAATGGGTGGGCAATCCGAAGTTTGAAAAAGTTGTCCGCCAGGATTGGGAACGAAAAGATCCGATGATGCACGCTTTCATATGTGATCGAGTCAAGGACTGTAGAGGTTTTATCTCACGGTGGCGAAGGACGAAAAAGGTTAATTCGTCAATGTCGATTGATACTCTCAAGGCCCGGATAGATAGGGCGCATTCGATGGATTCTCTCGCTCATAAGATCCCGATACTCACAGAGCGATTATGTCTTGCCATTACGGACGAAGAGTTATTTTGGAAATAGAAAAGCAGAGTAAACTGGCTAAAGGAAGGAGACTGTAACTCTAGTTTTTTCATGCTTCAACGAAACAATGAAGGGCGCATAACCGTATTCTAGGTCTTAGGACAGAGTCTGATGTTTGGGTTGAGAAAGAAGAGGAAATTGAAGAGGAAGTAAGTAATTACTTCCACACTTTGTTTCAAGGTACTTCGTTATCTCATACTTACGAGGCTTTGACTCCGGTTTCACCTCGTGTCACAGATTCTATGAATGTGATTTTAACAGAGCCTCTAACAGCCTTGGAAGTTGAGTCAACACTTTTTGAAATGGGTCCAGAAAAAGCATGTGGACCTGATAGTATGACAGCTTTATTTTACCAGCGATACTGGCATATTGTAGGTCAACATGTAGTCCATTCGATACAGACATTTATGGAAATAGGGTGTCTTGATTCAAAACTCAATGAAACACATATTTGTCTCATTCCAAAAATGGAGAGACCACTAAGTATTCGAGAGTTTCGGCCTATTAGCATATGCAGTGTGAATTACAATATCCTTTCAAAGGTGCTTTGTAACCGGCAAAATTTTTTTTTGCCACATATAGTCTCGGAGACACAATCGACTTTCGTTTATGGCAGATTAATATCAGATAATATTCTTCTCGCTCAAGAAGCCTTTCATGCGTTAAACCCTAAGGATTTCTGTAAATGAGATTTTATGGAAATTAAAACAAATATGAGTAAGGCATGACATGGTTGAATGGAGTTTCTTGGCCGTTTTTTTACGAAAGTTGGGTTTCGATGAGACCTGGATTAAATGGATTATGGAATGTGAAACTACAGTTCATTATAAGGTACTCATTAACGGGGTACCTAAAGGGGGGGATCAAGCCCGGTAGAGGTTTACGCCAAGGTGATCCACTATCGCCGCTTTTATTCATTATATACATAAAGGTTCTTATTGCAAATCTTAGAAGGGCAGAAGAAAATCGATATATTGATGGTATTCACTCAATGATTATCTTAGAAGGGCAGAAGAAAATCCTTTTTTCTAATGACAGTCTATTCTTCTGTAAGGAAACATTGGCTCAATGCGAGAAAATAATGGATATTTTGACAATATACGGCCAAGCTTCAGGTCAGTGTATCAATCTAGAAAATCCAGAATCATATTTGGGAAAAGCATATCACCACAAAATCGGTTTCTGTTAAAACAGAGATAGAAATCTATGATGAGGGAGGAAAGGGAAAATATCTAGGAATTCCCGAACAGTTACAAGGATCTCGGACGCAGATCCTCGCTTTTTGAGATCTTTAAACGCTCGAATCAATGGTTGGACACCAAAGTTTTTATCAAAAAGGGGAAAGGAGATCATGATAAAGTATGTGGCTCAGGCTTTACCCACTTATGTCATGTCATGTTTCAAATTTCCAAAGGTTTAGTTCAAAACATTATAAGTGCAATTTCTAATTTTTGGTGAAGTTCCTCGGGACACATGCGCGGAATTCATTGGGTCGCTTGGTCTCGCTTTTGTCGACCGAAAAGATGGGGGGAATAAGATTTAAATTCCTTCTTAATTTTAACCAAGCTTTATTGGCCAAGCAACTATGGAGGCTATACACTCGGCTGACTTCCCTGTTGGCTAAAGTACTTCAAGGGCGATACTATAAGAATCGTTTACCTTTTCATGCAACCAAACTGAATCGACCCTCTTATGGATGGCAGAGTATTTGGGAGGCAAGAGTCTTACTATTGAAAGGATTGCACCGCACAATAGGCGATGGTGCTCATACGAAGGTGTGGGAAGATAGATAGGTCCCTTCTATGGACCCAGTTGCAGCATGTAATCGAGGACAAATCACAAATCATGATTTACGTGTCTCAGAACTTTTAGTGGAGGGAACGTCCTTATGGAATACAGTGAAAATTTGGGAACTAATTATTCCTTCATATATTCGCTTGATTTTTGAGTATAAGACCATCTATATATCTCGTGGATGAGTATATCTGGCATTATAATAAATTAGGGAACTATAAGGTCAAATCATGATATGATGTCGCTATGAGTTCTTTTGATTGTGAGACTCTTAATGACATTCATCTACCTTCGATCAATGTCTTGGAGGAACGGGTTTGACAATTAAATATTCCTTCCAAAATATGGCATTTCTGGTGGCAGGCTATATCGGTAGCTTTAGAAGTCACAGAGAAACTCCACCGACGTAAGCTATGCAGGGATGCTTTGTGCGCTCGGTGTGGTGATGGAGATGAGACCATTAACCATGCACTGTTTACTTGCCCTCCAGCTTTACAAGTTTGGGCTCTCTTATCTATTCCGTCATCAGATAGCAGCTTTCCCTCCGAGAAGATTTATGAAAATGTGTCTTATCTATTTTCTCTTAGAGCTCATAACTCGGATTATAGAGAGATTCCGTTAGTATTTCCTTGGATTCTATGGTACATATGGAAAGAAAGAAATGCTATGGTTTTTAAAACTCAAAATTTGGATCCTAGAGAATTGTTAGACCTAGCTACTGAGGAGGCGACGAAGTGGCGAGCAGCTAATGCTAATGGTGATGCCTCCAGCTGTCATAAACCCATTTTACTCCCTACGGATCAACCGCCACTTATGGTAGACCAAACTGTATGCTACATTGACAAATCATGGAAGAAAGACAATACAATCAGCGGGCTTGGCTGGATCTTAAAATTAGGAGATGGATCAACATATATCCTAGGCCTTTCTGGTACTAGGAGGGGTATTTCAGCCCTACATGTTGAACTTTTAAGCCTTATATGGGTAATCAAATGTTTAATAGACAAGGGGAGACAATGTTTTTTCTTCATAACAGATTCAATAGAATTGCAGAGTATGATTCAACAATCGTTAGATTGGCCAGCCTTTGCGTCAGAGTTGGGTGCTCTCGAACTCCTCCGTTTCTATCTCTCGGGTTTTCGAGTGCTACAACAACCTAGGACAACAAACACTACAACAAATCGCCTGGCCAAAAGAGCTAAAACACGAAACCAAATTTTTTCTTATGTTGATAAAGATTATTCGTTTTGGTTTGTAAACCAAAAGGAGATTTCGTTGTAAAGAATTTGTTTTTCCGTGATAAAAGAAACCTATGAAATTTTGATCTTGCTCGTTTCTGCATCTAGATGCAATAGCTGGATGCAAATACCAAGATGTTGTTCGTTTGGTCTATTTACAATTGGTATTTGGATACAAAACCTGGATCTTAGTTTTTTAATATCCAAAATATATGGAAATTTGAGATGGTGAAAAAATTGGAGTTTGGATTCAACATCTCAAACGTAAAAAAAAAAAAAAAAATTNCCCAAAAAACTGGAAACGGGTTTTTTCAAAAAAAAAAAAAAAACTGCGATAAGTATTTTTCGCAAAAAATTAAAACGATTTTTTCCGCTAAAAACGAATAAACGGAACTTTCCACCTAAAATGTGGAAACGCGATTTTCTGTCAAAAATGTGGAAACGCGTTAACATGTTCAAACAATGGTATATGACTTGCAATTTGGAACAGTCTAACCTGACGGGGCACCGCAAGAGAAAATTCTACAAGGAAGTGAGGCACTACATTTTGGACGAATCTTATCTTTAAATACAATGCAAATATGTCCTATTATGAAGGTGTAATCGCACTGGTTGAAGTCTCATGCTTGTTATTCGCTTGTCATAAGTCAGAATAGGGTTGGCCTTTTCTCCACTATTAAGACGGTTCAAAAAAGTGCTTTCATGTGGGACTTTTTTTTGTCCAAAGATGTTTAAAGTCTCTCAAGAGATGGTATCTAGGTGTGATTTTATCCAAAGGACGGTGAAACACTGGAAAAAAGAAATGAGATGCATTTGAATCTTATTCTTGATGTGGAGCTATTTGTATGTGGCGTTGATTTTATGGGCCTTCCTCATCCTCTTTTGAGAAGTAATATATATTCGTGGAGGTGGAGTACATGTCAGTTTTATCATATGAGATGATATATGAATGTGGTTTTAATTTTTTAAGCACAAATTGAGACATGCATGTTATAATTATTTATCATGCGATAAAATAAAAAATACAAAAAATATATATGTTAGTAAACATGAAGTTTACTAATTACTAATGGCATAATAAAACCGGTTAAGCCATCTAGATTACATAATGATTTATAAATTGTTGAAAACATAAGTTTATGCATAATCTTTAATTTATTTTAAATTTATTTTTAAATTATTTAAATTTATTATTAAATTATTTAAATTTATTTAAAGTTAATTCAAATTATATTTAAAATTATTTTAATTTATAAGTTATATATGGAGTTGATGGTAATGCCTCCTCCTTGATTCTAAAGTAAGGCTATGCCTTCTGAATCACATGGTATTTGACATATTCACCATATTTAGTGAAATAAGCTCACTAAAAATATAATGGTTTCGATTTCTTTAATCTACCCTCATATCAAACCCTAAATATAACCTACTCAAAAATGAGAATCGGTCGATGAATATGCATGTTAAGACATCATCCAAAGAAATGGTTTTGGAATCTCAGTTTAAATATTTAAAGAATCTTAAATGCAAACACATAACCAAATATTGGTTATGGGGTTGATCCTAAAATGAGATTCGGTTTGAGATGAATAGACTTGAATAGTTATCATCTCGAGGGGGAGATTTAAAGAATCCCATATATCGACAATAAGTTGATAGTTTTGCAGACTTCACCTCCTAAAGTTTATACTACGGTGAGTTACGTGTCAAAATTTAGTTTTTACTATATGTCGACTTAGATAAAGTAGAATATTTAGAAAATTATGTTCACACTTAATATGAGCTTGTTGAACCAATAGTAAAACAATCTAAAGAATTACAAAACTAATTTTGGTGATATATGCAGGTTTGCATGTAAAAATGATATATATCCTAGAAAGAGATAAATCCATCAATGAGTGAACAAATAAGTATGAACTTAAAGTTCAGAAGTTCAAAGGATCACTATTCATAATATTTTGCAAAATAAATCCTAAAGATCATTTATAAATACAATTGAAGGATGAAATTTGAGTAAATAAATTGTCATTATATATCCTCATTTAAATATATGAACGTGAATTTTAGAGGATAATTCAAAAATGGAAACAAAAAAATTGGACATCTTCAAAATTTGCCAATGAATTACCAGATGCGTTTACATATATAAATAGACAGACAAAAACATATATACCTGCTGTTAATGTCTCATCAATAGTTAATGTTTCTGAGAGACAAACCGGTGAGAGCAAAGCAAATAAACCTAAGGTTTAGTTAAAAAAGGGGAGGTCAATGGGCTCTAAAGATAAAAACCCCCAAAGAGAAAAAGAAAATGGGAGAACAAAAAGAAATGCATATAATGAAAAATTTCTAGAGGATGTAAATGAAAAGGTTCAAGAAGAACCATATAAAGAGATTCGTCAAGAAGATGAACCTACTAAAGAAAAGTATGAGGTTTCCATTAACTATGTTCATACTGGAAAATTATGGACTAGAAATGAAATAGAGATATTAATGGAACATTCTCCTTTTCTATTTCCAAATATATGGATCATGGAAATAGTGATCCAGACCCAACATCCGTATCAGAGTGTCAAGAAAGGTCTGATTGGGAGAAATGGCAAATAGCCATGAGAACTGAATTATTCTCCCTTAATAAATGAGATGTCTTTGAACCTATTGTCATTACACCTGAGGGTGTAATGCCAGTCAGATGTAAATGGGTCTTCGTGCAAAAAAGAAATGAGAAAAACTAAGTCACAAGATATAAAGCACGACTTGTGGCTCAAAGTTTTTTTCAAAGTCCGGGAACAAATTATGAAGAAATATGTTCCCCGGTGATGGATGCAATCACATTCAGGTACTTAATGAGCCTTGCGGTTTCTATGAATTTAGAAGTGTGTCTGATGGATGTAATGACTGTATACCTATATGGATCGCTTGATAGTGATATTTATATGATAATCCTTGAAGGATTTAAGATCCCTGAAGGATCAAATATCACTAAAGGATTTAAATAAATTTGTTCAATCAAATTACTGCGATCGTTTTCTGGATTTGAACAATCCGGACGCATGTAGTATAATCGCTTAAGTGAATATCTTTTGAAAAAGGGTTATGTTAACAATGCGATTTGCCCTTACGTATATATTACGAAATCGTCAAATGGATTTGTGATCATAGCTGTATATGTTGATGACCTGGACGTAATTAGAACTCAAAAGAAAATTGATGATGCAAGAACTCACATGAAAGAAGAGTTTGAAATGAAAGATCTTGAAAAGACAAAGTTTTATCTCGATCTCCAAATAGAGCACCTCCAAGATGGAATCTTTGTGCATCAATCAAATTACACTAAAAGAGTGTTAAAACGCTTTAGTATGGATAAAGCGAATCTTTTGAGTAGTCCAATGGTTAATAGATCCCTTGATATTAACAAGGATCCGTTTAAACCTCGCGAAGATGACGAGAAACTTTTAGGTCCTAAAGTACCTTATATGAGCGTTATTGGTGGATTATTATATCTTGCAAATTGCACTAGACCAGATATAGCATTTTCTACTAATCTGCTTGCAAAATTCAATTCATCCCCTACATGCAGAAATTAGAATGGGATAAAGAACATATTTCGTTATCTTCAAGTCGGGTTTTGCAGATGAAGGTTATTTATCCGACCCACATAAGGCTCGTTCGTAAACCGAATATGTTTTTACATCCGGTGGAACTGAAATCTCGTGGCGTTCCTGAAAACAGACTTTGGTCGCCACTTCTTCAAAATATGCAGAAACAATTTCTCTTCGTGAAGCATGTAGAGAATGCGTTTGGCTCCGATCTTTAACTCAGCATATAAAAGAAGCAAGCAGTATACACATCAATAAAGTGCTAACGAAATTGTTCAAAGACAATGCTGCTTGTGTCGCCCAACTGGAAGAAGGGTATATCAAGAGAGACAGGACGAAACACATTCCTCCAAGATTTTTCTCTTACACCAAAGAACTCGAGAAAAACGAGGAAGTTGACTTTCGATATTTTTGCTCCAGCGACAACCCAGCAGACCTTTTAACAAAGACGCGTCCTACTACAGTCTTTAGAAAGAATATTTAGAACATTGGAATGCGTCACTTACGTGACCTATGAAGAGAAAATTATACCCATCCTTTCCAAAGGGAGATTGTGGCATTGTACTTTTTTTCTCACATCATGGTTTTTATCCCACAGGATTTTTCATGATTAGGTTCTTAACGAAGCAGTGGATAATAAAAGTGGGGGAGGGGGGTATTATAAAATATAATTATCCTTCTCATGCTTTTGATCTGGTACATAAGACAAGTGTCTAAGACACATAGTATCTTAAACTCATCACATATTGATGTGTGTATGACACGTATAAGAGTGTAAGATATGTACAGAGAAGGTTGGACATACTATAAATGTGTATGTAGAACACATTAATAATACACATCTCACATTAATACATCAACTTTTTGTGGTTGCCATTTTAATACATGAACTTTTCAAAATCGCA
>OVBE01007093.1:0-18921 GCA_900406425.1 Iberis pinnata | reverse complement strand
TGTTCCAATGGATCGGAATATGTTCCCGTGGTTCGACTGAGTTAAATTTCGAGAAAGTCGTAACAACCTTGCTTTTGGTCAAAGGGGTTGACCGGAATGGGGGTGTTACACCTCCCGACTTAGATGTCGACGATCCACTCAATGTCAAGAAAGTTGATGTGACGGATGAGCAAGTACCAAGAGATTTGGGCGAGGAAAACCAGGATTGGAGGGCACCGATCGAGGCATATATTACAACAGGAAAAACGCCAGATGACAAGTGGCAGGTGCGAAATCTGAAAGTGAGAAGTGCGCGGTTTTGTATAGTTGATGGACTCCTCTACAAACGCAATATTGCTGGACCTTACCTTGTGTGGATGGGACCCGAAGAAGCATTGACCATCATAACGGAAGTTCATAAAGGGTTTTGCGGGTCGCGCTCGCCGGGAAAGACCCTAATTCTGAAAATCAAAATGGTTAAGATATTTCTGGCCAACCATGGTAAAGGAATGCAAGGAGTATGCACGGAGGTGTGAGCAATGCCAAAAGCACGCCCCATTCATACACTAGCCTTTCGAACAACTGTCATCCATCTCTTCTCTATATCTGTTTATGAGATGGTCGATGGATATCGTCGGACCACTTCACCCTTCGACCGGGGGGGGGGGGCAAGATTCCTGCTAGTGTTGATAGACTATTTCTCTAAATGGATAGAAGCCGGAGCCTTCAAGAATGTAACCGAAACAGTAGCCCAAAAGTTTGTATGGCGAAATGTGATATGTCGTCATGGTTTGCCTTACGAGATAGTAACTGATAATGGATCCATATTCATCTCAACCAAGTTCGAGGCGTTATATTCCACATGGAATATAAGGTTAAGCAAGTCAACACCAAGATGTCCACAAGGGAACGGCCAAGCGGAAGCAGCGAACAAGACTCTACTCAACAACTTGAAGAAAAGGTTGCGGGCTTTCAAAGGGGGATGGGCCAGTGAACTTCACAGAGTCTGTGGGCCTGCCGAACTACACCCAGGAAAATGACTGACGAGATTCTGTTCTCTCTCGTGTATAGGATGGAAGCGGTAGTTCCTGCAGAGGCTGTCGTCCCCGAACTTTGCAGAATGGTCAACACGATGGACCCCGACAAGAATGATGAGATGATGAAAGATAGCCTCGACCTTATATATGAGTAGCGAGACCAAGCGTCAGCAAGGCTCCGAAACTATCAGCACGCGGTGGCTCGCTATTACAACTCTCGGGTAAGGATCCGACGTTTCAGTGTGGGTGATCTCGTACTTCGGCGAGTATTCTCGAATACAGCCGAGTATGGCGCCAGGAAACTAGGCATAAACTGGGAAGGTCTTTACAAAGTAACGCGAGTTGTGCACTACGGCGTGTATGAGCTGGAGTCCAAAGATGGCGTCAAAATCCCGAGGTCGTGGAATGCGATGCATCTTAAGGCATACTTCTGATTCCGGAAGTACAAGAAAGCATTGTAACCAAGTTTCTATAATTCGTTAGCATCAATAAAGAAGCCTTTGCGTTTTTGTTTTGACGTTGGGGTGTATATATATAAAAATAAATAAAAAAGGAGCCCAAACCGCACCCGCTCTAGGGGCGTGATCTGAGCAGCTGAAAAAGCTAAAAAATACTTAAGTCAAAAGAGCTAAACAAAAGCTAGAAAACGCTTAAGTCAAAAAGCTAAACAAAAGCTTAAGATAAAAAGCTGAACAAAAGCTGGAAAACGCTTAAGTCAAAAAGCTACGAAAAACTTAAGTTAAAAAGTTACGAAAAGCTTAAGCTAAAAAGCCAAACAAAAGCTAAAGTAAAAGCTAAAAACGGCTAAGTCTAAAAGCTAAAAACGGCTAAGTCTAAAATCTAAGAAAAAGAGGCTAAAAAAACTCTAAATGCTAAGACAAATAGGCTAAAATAAAAGCGAGAAAAAGTTAAGTGAAAGCCAAAAGCTAAGCAAAAAAAGAGTTCGCAAATCGACAACTGCCCTCAAAGACTAAAATGAGCTCGGAGGGAACTTAAGAAAAAGCTAACAAAAGGTTTAAGGCATGAAGGCCGGACTAAAAAGAAAAAGGATTTAAATTAAAGCACAAACAACGTTTAAATAAATCCATCAAAGGTCTTCAATAAATAAATCATCAGGCCATCCGGAGCAATATATAACAAAAGTCTAGAAAATATAAAAAGTAAGCTCTAGGTAAAACCCGAGAAAAGTACTAAAATATACGAAGATAGAGAAAATAAAACAAGTATCTGAATCATAAAAATAAAAGCGGAAAATCGATCCTAAGTCTGGAAAGGATCCTCCGCAACGGCAGCGCGAATCTCCTCCACCAACTCATCCATCTTGGGTCCAGTGTTGAACCCAAACTCATCAATAAGAACCGCATCATCGGTCGAAGTGGTGGCAGGAATGTCGGTGGCTAAGTCCGGAGGGGGAACACGCGAACTCCCATCAGGAGTAAGAACAAGAGTCGTAACCGGAGAGGATGGCTGAATCTCCGAAGCTGAAAGCAGGGGCGAAGGTCCTGAGAAAAGCCACATAAATCCCTCCAAGTCAAGAGGGGGAATCTTCGCCTTGGCCTCGTCAGACGTTTTCCTCGCGACTTCGCTATCAGCAGTAAGAACTTCAAGCTCCGCCTTGAGTTCCGAGACCTCACCTTTCTCAATGTCCATAAGGAGCTCAAGGTTGGCGTTGACTTTGCGAAAGTACACAAGCGAATCTCGGGCGGCACCTTGAGCAACAAGGTGGAGCTTCACCTGCTCAATCCCATCGCAGACCATCTTGGCAACCGCTTTTTATGCCTCAGCTCTAGCTTGCGCCGCGTCAATATCCTGAGAGCTAGTAAGCGTGTTGAGACGAGCCTCTGCCTCCTCGAGACAAGAGGTGAGAGCGACTTTCTTAGCCTTAAGTGCTAGCTTCTCCTGAAAATAAGTAAAGGACTCGGACCGTACCATCTTGAACTTCTAATGCATATCGGTCTGATCTTTCTTCGTGTCCATCGTAGCGGTCTTTGCAGCAAACATGCGATTGTGAGCTTTATTTAGTTATGCCGTGAGCGAAGTAATGTGGTCCTCCGCGGCTTTCAAGCCAGATCCGTCTTTGGCTGCGATAAGTTGACGGCCAAATAGTTCGAGAGTACTATTGTACCAACCCAAGGAGAGCATAAAAAGAAAGACATGAAGCATAATAACCACTTAGTAAAAATAATGATGATAAAGTGATGAAAGATGAGCAAGACAAAAAATGTGTCCCATTTACCTCACCGACGCTCCAAGAAAACTTCTTGTAGTGATCACGAACCTCGTCCGGAAGATCCGAAATCGCCTGGACATTGCAGTTCTCAAAGCGGAAGTGACGAAAAAAGTGTGAGGATGAATCCGCATCCGAAAAAATCGACTTGTAGTCAAAACCCTAGTCGTACTTCTTCCTCTTTCTGTTTCCTCGGGCATCCCTTGACCCGGGAGCTTCCTCTTCAAGGACCCTTGCGAGGAGGGAGCGCCTTCAGTAGGCAAAGAAGCATCCTGAGTTGCGGGCAAAGCAATGACGAGTTGGTGACCCGGCTTCGCGATAACCGAGGGATCAGCTGACACCATCGGAGCTTTCCCAGCTCTATTTGCTCCCTTATCTTAACTTGCGGGAAGAGAAGCAGCGGGGGCGGAGGAGGCAGCAGGGGGGCTTCACGACGTGCCGGCACGCTGGCATCCTGAGCAACAACATGCTTGGCTTTCCTAGCGGCATGGTAGGAAGTCATCGCGATGTCCTGAGTGTCGTTGGGAGCTGAAACAAGAGACATCACTTAGAAGGAATGCATGTGGAAACAAAAAAAGAAACTTAAGTAAGAAAAATAGAACAAATCGGAGGCTTGGTCGGAAGGGGGCAGACGTTGAGATTTGCAGACAATCCCGAGACGCAGATTGGATTCAAAGATCCTAACTGGAGTGAAAAATCCCCACCAGGACTTTGCCATGCTACAAGTACAGATAAAATCCACGAGACCACGAGAGAGCTTAAGGAGCTTTCCTTTCTTCTGATTCAGCATTGCACTAAGAAAACAAGAGATGTAAGTCATAAAAGATAAAACACTCACAAGGAAAAAATATCAAAATCCTAAGCCAACTTCTCTAACCGGGTTCCAGAGACCAATCCAAAATCGCTAAGTGGGAAAAACGACCGAAGTTAGACTCATTCACGAGGAAGTAAAAATAGAGTCGCTTCTAGTCCTCATCTTTCTTTGGGAAGTCTAAGAGAATATTGCAGCAGGGGTTCGAAATTGAGTAGAAAAAACTGGGTTGATCGTGAACCCTTCGTATCGACTCAAGGTGGATGAGAGACTCGACGTCAAGCTCAAACCCGCTCTCCTCGGCTAGGACTTGCAAACCGATTATGGTGCGAATGAGATTCAGACAAATCTGAGCTAGTGCTCTCCCAAGATCATGCATAAAATGGACAAGGAGTTCGGGCAAGGAGAAGGAGAGTTCGCATTCCCTAAAGAAAACCAAATACGCACAACATAGGCCATCTCTAACTACCTCTGGGTTCTCTAAGTGAGACGGAGAGATAAGTTCCACGCCTCTCGGCACGCGAAAATTATTCTGTAACTCTACCAATTTGTTCAGAGATAACCTAGAATATGGATGAGGACCAAAAATGGGAGAATGAGTGGGAGCGTGACGAGGTGACGTGCCGACCTCAAATGAAGGTGTACGCACGACGGGTAGAAGCGGCGGCAACTCTGGGGTGGAGGACAAGGAATCTCGGTCCATAGTGAAATAGATAACCTCGATTCCACCCGACTCGGGAGAAGAGGCGCCTCGACTCGGGATCAGAGAAGGGTGAGGCGAGATAAGAAGTGAACTGGATTTATATAAAACCTGAGTACAATCCGACCCGACATATGTCAAGACCGCCTCACCCAGCTCGGGAGAATAGAGAGCTTGTGTCGGCTCAGAGGGAGCGTTCCCTAGCACCAGCACGGGCAAGATCGCGAACCCATGGCTCAGGGTAGCTTCAGCTCGGCTCGGCTTGGGTGGGATCACGAGCATTTGGTTCGGCTCGGCAATATTAGCGATTGCTCGGTTTGGCTTGGAGGATTCTAGCTCCAAATCGGGAGGAGCCCGACCCCGCATCAGCACAGACGAAATCGTGAGACCTNGGGGGGGGGGGGGGGGGGGGGTTCGCGAGCTTTTGGTTCGGATCGGTGGCATCGACAGTTGCTCGGCTCGACTCGGAGGGCACAAGCCCTAGATCAACGAAAACATACCTTCGTGTCGGCTCGGGGGAGATAACGAGACCTCGGCTCGAAAGGACATCGCTACAGTTTGGCTCGGGAGGCGTCAAGTTTGGCGAGGCACTCAGCTCGGGGGGTGCCGGGAGCAAGTGGAGCGGCAAGGGCTCTCGGCTCAGGCAAAGCAAAGCTCGGTGCAGCGGTCCAGCTCGGGGTAGCGGTCCAGCTCGGGGTAGCGGTCCGGCTCGTGGTAGCGGTCCGGCTCAGGGTAGCGGTCCGGCTCTAGTCAGAGGAGAGAGGAGACTGCATGGGGAGAAAGAAAAAAAGGAAGAGAAGAAAATTAAGGAGAAAAGAAGAAAGGGGAAAGAAGATATTTTTTCTCCAAAAGAAAAATAAAAGAAAAAGAAAATGGATTTATTTTCACCAACAAGTAGAAAAAAGAAAGAAAAAACTTTTAGATAAAAAATGAATGATTTCTAAAGTTTTCTTGAAACTTGTTGAAAAAATAAAATCGTTAAAGAACAATGAAGAACATACGAGAAAAAAAAAAGATTAGATCCAAAAAGTCACACCCAACGCCCAAAAAAACTGTTTTTGGGGGAAAAAGTCACCAGAAAATAAATTCAAGCACAAGAATCTAGCTAGAATTCGAAGAAACTTAAGAACGAAGAACGAATCTAGAAAGCAAGCAAAGACTAAACACAAGAAGAAATCTTTATAAAAACTATGAGAATGAAGTTACCTGGAAATCTTCTTAAAGGAATGGATTACACAAAACCCAACAGAGAAGTGAAGAGTGGGCTTAAATAAGAAATTGCAGAAAAATAATTCTGGCAAGAAATTAATGAGGCCCCCCGATTCTCTCTAGAAGATGCGATATGCAGAATATCCTAATTGCCAACGAATCAGACAAACAACATAAATTTTGAATTGATTGGAATCCTGTAATGGAAACTTCCATCACAGGATTTGGGGGGGGNGGTTTGGGGGGGGGGGGGAAATGTGGGAGTATAAATTTCCTCGGGTCGGGTTTTCGAAATTTAACCCGGTTCAATAAGTAATTGGGCCTCCCAAGCCCATCCCGGAAAAGTAAGTCCATTTGGGATGTGCTGACTAAGGTGAGCTGGCGAGATGTGCTGACGAAATGTGCTGACTAAGGTGAGCTGGCGAAATGTGCTGACTAAGGTGAGCTGGCGAAATGTGCTGACGAAATATGCTGACTAAGGTGAGCTGACGAAATGTGCTGACTAAGGTGAGCTGACGAAATGTGCTGACTAAGGTGAGCTGACGAAATGTGCTGACTAAGGTGAGCCGGCGAAATGTGTTGACTAAGGAGAGCTGGCGAAATGTGCTGTTAGGACGTGCTGATCAAGAGAGCGGTTTCGGCGCGGACAGAAGCAATTAGCACACCCCAGATTAACCGCCGCGAATCACGCCACATTTATGACGAAATCAGCAGTTACTCAGAAAATTCAAAAGAAAATCTCTACAATGAATGTCATTAATAGGGCTCATAAATGGGGGTGAGACTATAAATAGAGGGGGTGGTGCTTATGTTGGGGGTTCAAAAAATTCATTTGTAAACTTAAACATTATTGTAATAGAGAGAATTCAGAAATAAAACAGAGATTTTTTGATCAATTCTGCACACTTTTTGATATTTTTGGTGTGAGAATTTCAGCTCTCACAAGGAATTCTGTTGAGCTAAAGGTAGGTTCAGCCATTACTTTTATTGCTGATACACAACATCTATGAACTTATTTGAAACAAAATTTCTCTATGGAGAATAAAGTAAGCATTCACCAACTCAAGTCTCAACTAGTGTCTTGTGGGGAAGAAGGTTAGATTGACATATAATATATATTAGTTATTTTATTATACAACTTATACATATGATTTATATTTATAGATAATACCAATTAAATAAATTATATATGCATTCTATAGGTTTCCATTATCTTAATAGATTAACACAAACAACTTAAAAGTATTCAATTACTAAGAGGTAATATATTTGTATGTTTATATATCAAAAAAGTTCTTAAACCTTTAAAGATATCGCATTCAAAATTGCCAAGTGGAGATACAATTGTGCCGAATAACTACACCTACAAATTTTGTCAATAAGTTACTATTTTCTTGTTATTGAAAGATGAAAACAAAATAAATAACATGAACAATACCTTGGGTATACGGAGAAGCTTAAGTTTAAGATGATGGAATAAGATAACTTTTATAGCATTTTTGGCCAAAAAGATTTGATATTATTGCCAGCATCAAGCATATATATGCTTGTTAGATTTGGTCCAAGAGCGACACTGTGTTTATATAGATGTTCAGTATATATATGCTTACCTTTTATAATATTCTAGATTACTAATTCCTACGTACGTGTATTTAGTTTAGGGTTTTCTGCAAAAAAAACCCGCTAGTCTGATTAAATAGACAAATCAAACCGTTACGTGTGTTAAAGACAAGTCAAACTGTGAATTGAAGGTCAACCCGCAACACAGCCCATGCGTATAATGATGACGTGTCAAATGTTAACGGAACAAACAGTGAGTTAACGGCATGAGCTGTATTGCGGTTTGACCTGCATTGATACACCTAAAGGTTTATTTTGTCTATTTAATCGGACTCGTGGTTTTTTTTTGTAGAAGTAGTCTTACCATGTTACACAAGAAGCCAAGACCAATTAGCTGATATCTCAAGAGGACTTTGTCCGAAAGAGTGACTTAGAATCACTCATCAAAGCCTTGAAAGAGGCATCTATGTCTGGTTAATCCTATCATATACTAACTATCAATATTTAGGTCTTATAATACTTCAGGAGCTAATGAAACTATTTTTGTAAAGTTTAATTGTCTCAATTCCATCGCCACAAAAACTCGAGTTCCTTTTGGATTTCCTTCTTGATCAATGACAACTGCGGCATTGTCATCATATCGTATTATCGTCTCGTTGTTATGTTTGAGTTCTTTACAAGTACGTACAATTGCAGCTCTGATCACTTCTGATCTTTCCTAGAGGAGTATGTTGATGTTTGGTCCGTTAGCAATCTTCTCAGGAGACAATGATGTTGATGTTTCACGTTCAGATTTTGTAGCTTTTGCTTCTTTCTCTAGTATGTCGACAACTTCATTCAGCAAATAATTCAAGAATTCATGTGCGTCTTACATGAGAACAGTAAGGCCCATTCAACCATATGTATATATTGCATAAAGATGAGGAAATCTGTAAAGATCACCTGGTGCATATAACTTCGGAACAGCTCATTCTGTTTCTTCAACCTCTGTACAAATCGCTTAGGGGCGAGAACACATGTTTTCTTCTTCTGGGAACTTATCTATTGAATGAATTTACAAAGATCCAATGTATGATAACACTTAATTAATATGACTCGCGTTTTGTTTTGCCAAACCGTTAATTATAAACGGTGAGTTAACGGCATGGGCTGTATTGCGGGTTGACCTTCAGTTCACGGTTTGAATTGCCTTTAACACACGTAATGGTTTCTTTTGTCTGTTTAATCAGATTCACAATTTTTTTTGCAGAAAACCCTTTAGTTTATATTACGATGATATATAGTTTTGGATTTTGCACCTTAAATTGTTTTTTTTTATCGACCGCCTTAAATTATTAACGTATAGGATAACACAATACTAATAAAGAAAATATTGAAATCCTAGTATATATTTAGTTAAATTCAAATCCAAACATAAATTGTGATCGCTACAAATCATTCATATCATGTTATATTATGTTTTTTTTTTTTGGTTAAAAATGTTATATTATGTTAAAGGAAAAATCTTCGTAATACTTCAATTATAACTTAATATGTAACCACACATCCCAAATTTTGGATTGTGTCAAAACATAAAAAATATTAATTGTATATGGCGATATGGAAAAGTATATGTATATATTTTGCAAAAGACATTTCCGTCAAATATTAATTAAATCCATTAAATTTACACAAAAACATTTAGCTACGCATACAAAGATCTATTATATAATTGCATACACCACAGATCAAAATATAGTTATAAATACACTAACTAAATTTATTTTGAATATGTTAAATTATATTAATTTTTATCATAATCTATCATTTAAGATATTAAAACTAAAATAAATAAAATTAAACTCCTAAATAAATATGAACCATATATAGTAGATGATCTTGATCTAATAAATATATCGATCAACAAAATTTTAATATATGAAATATAAAGATTACACCAAAAACGAATTAAAATGATGGTAGTTATCGAATAAGATTTAAGAGGTAGGTTTAATCTTTGATTTTGTGGGCAAGCTAGGTAATCTTAAGAGAAATTTCATATATAATTGAAAGAGTAATTACATAGGTATTTATACTAAGAATATGTGCCTAAAAACCCTAATTACATGTTTTGAGTTAATGGGCTTTTCGAAAGATAGGCCCAGCTCGTCAGATAGGCCCAGCTCGCTCATGACTTCCAAGTCGTCGCCCACTTGGGCCTTAAGCTGAAATGGGCTTTTACCTGGATGCTAAATCCGGTATCAACAGTTTGTCCCCCGAGATCGGCGATTGTGTAGTAAATCGTCGATCGAGCTTTAGGAACTAAAGTTTATTTCGGCTGAAGTGCATTTAATGCTCCTATAGCCTTTTGCGAATTTTTTTCATAGGAAGAATCTCAAGCGTGGCATCCATTCCCATATTCTCACGCGCAATGATGCCTTTTTTCAGTAACCGCCATATCCCAGGGGTATAAATACCCCTCCGCGTTTTCATTCTTACACTTCACTGTTTCAGAAATTTATCCACATGTACAAACGCTCTCCCTTATCTCTTATCTTTCTCTACAATATTTTCATCTCGATAATTTATCTTTAACAGCTTGGTAATTTCGCCGAATTTTAAACTATATCTTCCTCTCGTTTAAACCTTAATGGGCCTTCTGCCTCCCGCGATGATCTGAGTATCGCCGAGATAGAAGTTAACCCTGAAGAAAAGGCTTCTCAAGGCAACTAGATCCAACCTGACGACGAGCTCACAGGTCTCCTCCCCACCAAGTGCACAGAAAGAACTCTTCGTGATCTGTCTCGGGACTTCACCTTCTTCAATGGGATTCCCTTCTTGATTCTCAAACCTCATGAACGACCTTGGGATTTCCCCCAAGGTTACATTTTCCTTTACAAGTCTCTTTTCAGGAAGTGTCACATCTGGCTTCCTCTGCCGATGTTGTTGATCTTGTACTGCGCGAGACGGAAGATCGCCATCTCACAATTATATGCTGCCTCAGGCAGACACATGGTGGCTCTTCATGCACTTGGTCATGAATTCACGGTAGAGATCGGCGCCAGGTTCCTGGAGAATTTGTCGTCAATCAACCTAATCACCCAAAAGAAGACGAAGCTGAACACATGCTTCGTGTATATCAATTATAAACCTAAATACAAGTTGTTGTACACCAAGTCTGACATGAAGATCTACGATTGGAAGGGGAGATATTTCTTCCTAAAGGTCGTTCCAAAATCTGTGGGTGATGTAGGAAGGATCTTGAAAAGAAGTGGCCAGAAAAAATTTGGTAGATACCACTTAGGAAATCCGAGCTGTAAGTTGTACATATCCGACGATCTAACCCAAAATTTGTTTCCTTGATTTCAAAGCTCCACCTTAACTCTGGTCCTTTTCTGCCAAATTTTCTAGAAGACTTTAGAAAGATTCGTGACGCTGGGATCGTCGACATCAAGGATTTTGATTTCGTGCGCATTCAAGAGAGCATCTCGTTCATCAATTCAGGTAGGACATCCGAGGTGTCTCTTTGTTAATAACTTAATCTTATTAACGTTGAGCTGTCACTTTTACAGCTAGTTGAGAACTCAATATTTTTCCTATTAAAAAGAAGAAAAGAATGGGTCATCCAAAGCCACCAGTCGGCTATTCTACCGAGCTGGAGAATTCTTCTGCTTTGAAGCGGAAATAGGTGATGACCTCCACTTCTACTGGGAGTGAAGATACATGTCCTCCCTTAGTAAACAAGAGAAGGCATCGGTCCAACTGGGATTGCGAGCTCCTGATGTCATAGTTATTGATTCGGGGGAGGGTTCGAACCTAGCTATTGTTCCTGCTGGGAACAAGTTTCAAGAGAATAAGTTCATGCTGAGGGACAAGTGGTAAATGATGGCATTCCTACTGAGGATAATCAAGAGAAAGAAAATGCTTATACTGAGGGGCATCAGGATGTTCTTGCTGCGGGAACATCGACAAGGGCATATGCTCCTGCTGCTGACTTGATAGTTCCATAACCTGCTAAAACTAGTGGAACTCCCACGGTTTCTCAGATCCTAAACGAGATGACAACGGATCTGGATCCTGTGGACGGCGGGTTGGAAACCTTTACCCAAGAAGTTGAAGACCTTCTTGGTGATGATGAGGAAAAAGAAGATGAGCCTGAGGCCAAGGTCGGCGATGATGGCAAAGTGGGAGGTTTGGATGGTGATTTGGACAATGTTGAACATCCCCAAGATGCTGAAAGAGGGAGCTCCCAAAATACGAGACACCGCAACTCAAAGGGGAGCTGGGCGTTCTTGTTCAAGCATACCATTCGCGTAGGACAAGCTTGCTTGTTCCGGTTTGGTGAGTCGTCTCGAGGCCAACTGTTTGATCCTCCCTCCTGTGGATTGGATGATGGCCCCTAAAATTTACGAAGCCTTGTCTCGGCAAGTATGTCAGGTAGATCATCGTTTTTCCCTGCTTTATTCGTGGAACTTTATATGTTCTAACCCCGATACTGTTTGATTTGTAGAACTTGGTGATGACTAACAAAATCATCGATTTTTATGAGAATAAACTCCGACCCTTAAATGGTAACGAGGATAAGCTGGTCATACTCTTGAAGCTAGTCGACCAAGGGAAAAACAGATCGCCGAGGACCGACTTAAGCTGGAAAAACAAGAAGAGGTTACCAAGTAGCTCACTATCCAGGTTACTGCCACGAAGAAGATGTTGAATGATACCGCGAAATCTGCCACTGACCAACTCGCAGCCCTGAGAGCTGAAGTTGAAGCTGCTTTGGAGAAAGCTACAATAGAACTCGGTAATATACAGGAGGACCAAGGTCAAGCTAGTGCTGAATTCACCAAACTGAGAGAAGCCTATTTTGCTCTCGAGATGTTGCAAGAAAGTTAGATGAAGAGGCTTTGCCTTTCTCGAGCTTCATAAGTCGTACTAGCGCGGCGAGAAACTTAGGTCGAATGCGATACAAAGCTCGAAAAAGTCCAGCGTCACATCGAGGATCAGGACAAAGCTGATCCCGTCATCCACCTTTATGCCTAGGACAAATGGACTTTGAACTGTGTTTAACACATAGCGGCCGAAGGTAGGGTGGTGCCTGCAGAGATCATGTTGAAGCTTGAAGCTAATTTTGAGGAGTACAAGGCTCAGTTCAATAAGTTGGACATATTTGATGTGTCGGCTGAGGATTTTCGCTTCAGACCTGAGTTTAACAAGTATGGTTTGAACCTAGTTCGATCTGCTCAGAGGGGCTCTTGTGCTTCTGCTGAGGGCGAGTTTGCTGTTCCAGTGATGTCGAGGGTGTAGTTGTTCCTTTGGAGCAGCTTTCATTATTTTCTTAGGGTTGGGGTCAGCTTCTTGTACCTCTTGTGTTCCTTTGGAGAAGTTTTCACGTTTTTCTTAGGGTTAGGATCTGCTCTGTTTGTTGGCTAGTCTTATGTTGCATACTCGTCCGCTGTTTGGACCGTCAAGGGTTTTTGTTTCTAGTAATCGAGAGTCTGTTAGGTCGTCATTTCTTTTCTTGAACAATGTAATGTTTGTGTTACTTTTGATAATGGAAAATAGCTTTAGCTCGGCAGATTCTATTTGTTGCATTTGTCCTTTCTATATTTTTAGACGATAAATGGAAAAGGTGTAACTCGGCGGTTTTTATTTGGTCCGAAATTGGGTTGCTGACCATTGTTACTTATCGGTGCCTTGAGATTTTTAGTTAGGATAGAAAAGCTTTGATCTCATCGTATATTTCATCGTAGATGAAGTATGCGATATGGAGCTCGACTTCTATTTTATTTTTGAGTGAGTCGTATAATTAGATCTCGACTTCTTTCTTATTTTTAGCGTTAAATGGATGTTTCTCTAGTTCCTGTGCGAACTGAATATCCACCTGATCATCTATTAATAGAAGAAACGACATGCATATCATTCTTCCTGATAAATGATCTATTTGACGAGAAACTTTAGTCTCATCTTATACTCTCTGTAAGAGTACGCGAGTTAGAACTTGACTTTTATGTTGAGACTTAAGCTCGAACGTGGTTACTTTGTCCACACCCAATACTCATCTTTAGGAGTACGCAAGATGTACCTCGGCATTGTTAATGGTCTTTGCAGAAATAGTTGCACCCAGTGGGTTGCCTACGTACCCTGATAACAGGGATCAAGCCAGGTCGTAGTTCATGGTATAATAGACCCTAATAATAGAACATCTTAAGTTTGGTATCATTCCAGGAGTTCGGAGTTGGCATTCCGTCTCTGGTATTGAGCTCGTAGACCCCTGGTTTGACTACCTTGGATACTTCGTAAGGACCTTCCCACCGAGCTCCCAATTTACCGGAGTTCTCTTCAACTGTGTTCGCGTAAGTCATCCGTAGGACTAAGTATCTTTCGTAGAATCTTCTCTGTTTCACGCCCTTATTGTAATAACGCATGGTGGCATGTTGATAGGCCTTTAGTCGTATCAGTGCTCTGTCCCTTACTTCCTCAACGTTATCTAGTGAATCAAGTAACATCTCGTCGTTTATGGCTTCTTCTTTTGGTAACTTAATTTGGCGCAAACTGAATATTACTGCTTCTGAGGGTTCTAGAGCCTTGATTCCATGTGCCAAAGAGAAACGGGTCTGGTTTGTGAACTGCCGTGGTGTAGTTCGGTAGGACCACAAGACACCGTCTAGCTCATCGACCCAAAGTCCTTTTTTGGATTCCAATCTTTTCTTGAGTCTGCCAATGATGGATTTGTTGATAGCTTCAGCCTGTCCGTTTCTTTTGGGGTACCTTGGTGTCGAGTGGTTCAACCGGATTTTCCACCTAAGAAAATAGTTAGTATGCAGTCTGTTAGTGTCAAATTTCTCAGATTAGTTAATAATGTGGCTAAGTCATTGTCCACCTGTCGTATAAGTTTTTTACTATCTTTGCACAGAAGTTGGTGCCATTTTCTGTCATGATTTCGTATGGGATGCTGTGCCAGCATATTATATTTTTCCATATAAATTTTTTCACCTGCAACACTCATATAGCATAGGTTGTTAGTGGGGCCTGCGGTTTTCGACCAAGGTGAGAGTTTGTTGTAGGTATTTGTGAAACCTGTTTGGGCTTGACAGCTGAGTATGACTTCGCCTCAACCTATTTTGTGAAGTAATCTGTCATTACCAGCAGGAACCTATGTATGTTCATTGCCACCAAAAACGGGCCTACGACGTCCATTCCCTACTTCATGAATGGGTAGGAGCTTGCCGAGGCGTTCAATGGCTTATTAGGTGCGTGATTTGTTGGTCCATGTTGTTGGCACATTTCGTACTTAGCGTATTCTTGGATGTCTTGTAGCATTGTTGGCCAGTAGTGTCCTTGATTTTTAATTCTTAAGGCCAGGTAGCGTCCGCTAGAATGGCTTCCACCTGCTCCCTTATGCAACTCGGCGAGGACTTGCTGTATGTCGTCCCTGTTGATGCATCGTAGCAGGATTCCTGAAGCAGACCGTTTTTACAACTGTCCATCTACGATGGTGTATCTTGTGGCTTTAACTCGCAGACGATGTACTCCATACTTATCTTTCGGTTTCTTTCATGTAAGAATATAATTTGTTATCTCGGTGCGCTAGTCAGGTTTGCGATGCTCACTTTGCTCGTGATCAAACAATATGAGTTCGTCGATGGCGTTGGCCATCATGCTGGTGATGCCTGGTTAGGTTATATACTCCATTGGAATAGTTCGCCTCAAGATGAGCTTATTAGTCGATGCCATGTTGACCAAGGAGCCGGTGAGCTAATTCTTGTTTCTTGGGATTTTGGTGAGCTCAAAGCTTTCAAACTCGCTGGCCTTTTCTTGAACCATCTGGTGGTATCATAGCATCCGATCTTTTTTCACGGCGTATTCGCCACTGAATTGGTTGGTGATGATTTGCGAGTTGCAGAAAGCGTGTATTCTAAGAGCGCCGAGGTTCTTGGCGAGTCGTAGTCCGACTAGGAGTGCTTTGTCTTCTGTCTCATTGTTAGATGTTTTGAATTTGAAGCTGAAAGCTTGCTCGAGGACTTTGCTAGTTGGCAATTTAAGTCGGACACATGCTCCTGAGCCTTGTTTTTGTCGGGAGCCGTCAACGTAAAGGTTCCATGTTCCTGGTGGAGGGGCTTTACTACTTGCTTTAAGTGTTGTTTCGGCTATGAAGTCTGTAAGAACCTGAGACTTAGAGCATGTACAAGTCCGGTATTCTACATCGTATTCACTAAGCTCGACTACCCGCTTAGTTAATCTGCCGGACTGATTTGGGCAGTGGAGTATGGTTCGCAAGGTTTGGTTGGTGAGTACGACAATAGTGTGCGACTAAAAGTAGGGTCGCAACTTACTTGATGTGGATATCATGGCGAGAGAGACTTTCTTGATACCAGGATACCTCATTTCAGCGTCATTCAATGACTTGCTTACGTAGAAGATAGGTTAGGTACAACTGACGGCCACCTCAGGAACTGCAACATATAAGTAAAGGATTTTTCCATTCTCAGGCTTGGCGAGGACGGGGGGTGTTGTTAGGTACAACTTGAGCTTTTTGAACGCGTCTTCGCACCTTCGGTCCCACTCAAAGATTTTGTTTCCTTTGAGGATCTGGTAAAAAGGCAAATTTTTGTCGATTGATCTTGAAATGAACCTATTTAAACCTGTGATTCGGCCTGTAAGATTTTGAATTTCATTCTTAGTTCTTGGTTCCGGTAGGTCGAAAATGGCGGTGATCTGTTTGGGGTTTGCTTTGATCCCTCTTTTTGTTACGACATACCCGAGGAATTTGCCTGATGTGACTCCAAAAGTACACTTAGCTGGGTTAAGCTTCATTCCGTAGAGGTTGAGAATGTCGAAACATTTTGCCAGGTGTTGCACATGATTTTCAGCTTCGGTTGACTTGACCAACATATTGTCGATATACATCTCCATGGATTTTCCGAGCTCGTCAGCAAACATTTTGTTTACCAGACGTTGTTAGGTGGCTCTCGCGTTCTTGAGTCCAAATGGCATTAGTTTGTAGTAGTACATTCCTCTGTCCGTGATGAAGGCCGTTTTCTCCCGATCTGCAGGATGTATCATAATTTGGTTGTATCCTGAAAAGGCGTCCATGAAGGATAATAACCCGTTGCATGCAGTGGCTTCTACGAGCCTGTCTATATGCAGTAAGGGAAAGCTATCATTTGGGCATGCCTTGTTGAGGTCGATGAAGTCCACGCATACGCGCCACTTGCCGTTCTTCTTCTTGACGATGACTGGATTAGCTAGCCATTCTGGGTACTTGACTTCGGCGATTGACCCCGCATTCAGGAGATTTTCCACTTTGTCGTTTACCGCTTGGGAGCGTTCCACACCTAACTTACGAAGTTTCTGCTTTATCGGTTTGTAGGTTGGGTCCACGTTCAGCTCGTGACATGTAATGGTTGGGTCAGAAGTTCTTCTCCAAGATACAAGGTTTAGGAATTCTTCTCCCAGTAAAAGCTCTAAAAATTGCAAAGTATGAAAGTGTAAAAAAATAAAACCTAAGCCAAAAAGATTTTATAGTTCTAAAAGTAAAATAATAGAATATGGAAATTGGGGATAAAGTTGAGGACTTGGGTTGTAAAAATTGGAAGTTTTCATTCTTCTTCGGATGAGTTGCTCGATCGGGCAAACCTTTGCCCGATCAAGCAACTTGTGATTTTGCCCGATCAAAATCCACTTTGCTCGATCGATCCAGAACTTTGGATTTTTCCAGGGACTTTTGTCCGATCGAGCACCATAGTTTCTCGACCGGGCAGAACGTATGCATGGTGCTCGATTGATTGAGCAATGTGCTCGATCGATCATAACTCCTGAAACTTCTGAAATCTTCTGAAATGTTCTGAATTGCTTTGTCTTGCTCTTACAAGACCTGAACACCTAAAATCCTGAAAATACACCAATTTTTACAAGGAAAACGCTCGGTATAATGCAGAATAGCAGACATAAATACCCACTATAATGAATTAAAACCGAGTAATATCAACGTGCTGCGTTCTTCCTCGATTAAGAGATGAGCTTGGCTTTTATATTTGCGGCCAATTGCTTTCCTATTCTGGTGGTGCGGTTCGGGTGCTCAGTGTGAATACTGACTTGTTCGACCTTATCTAATTTCGATGTGGAGCTATAGACTAGTTGGGAGTTTGTAGCTTCTTAGGATACCTGTAAAGTTCGCATACGGTGTTCGGTGAAAAAACGGGTGTGAGCTACACGCTAGTTTCCTCGTATAGTCCAGGTTCCCCTGCTTGTTGGGAATTTAACGCACTGATGGTAGGTTGATACTGCTGCTTTCATGGAATAGAGCCATGGTATTCCGAGGATTACCTTAAACGTTGAATGTTGGTCCATCACAATGAACTTAACAATTTGAGTTGCACCCCAGCTTGAACTGGTAACTTTATCGTCCCTATGGAAGAAATAGTTTCTCCGCTGAACCCTGTTAATGTTTTGATGCCATCTTTGATGAGGTTGGTGCTGATCCCCATGTTTTGGAGTGTATCTTTGAAGATGATGTCTACCGAGCTACCTGTATTAATCAAGATTCTAGCCACCTCTATATTAGCGATAACCATTTCGATAACTAGGAAATCGTTGTGAGGTTGGCTGAGTCCTTTTAAGTCGGCATTCCCGAATTCAAGTGGTTGAAAGGTTGATATGATCTCGGTCTGCTCTTTCTGGGTGGTAGCAGCTCGTCGTTTGGAGTTCCTGACTGATCTTACCGAGTCGTTGCAGGATTCCAACCTTTCCATGATTTTGTTGACTCGTTTTCTTGGTAATGATCCTTCCGTAGCTCGGTCATCAGGGCTCCGATCTCGAGTTCGAGTAAGGGGTGTCATGTCGTCGATGGTATGTGAGCTTGTTTCTCTGACTGTACTAACCTGTGGGGCTCTTCTCTTTGTAGCCATATTGTGCCATGAGTTTCCACTTCATCTCCTATCGTTGGACCTGGTTCTATTGGTATCAATTTTGCCTCCTGAAACTTTTTTAGTAAAATGGACTGTGGATGTCGGCAATTCGCAATATTATACCTGTTTTCTTTGTGGAAATCATAGTATACTTCTGGGTCATCATCAGCGGGTGGCGGTTGGTCTGCGGATTTCCCATTCTCGATAATCACGTAAGTAGCGTGACCTCTTCTGTCCCTTGTATAGTGTTGCATGGGTTCTCGTGGGACCTCGTCCCTTTCTCGGCTCGGCTTTGCGGTGTGATGTTTTTTTGACATTGTTGCATGCTCCTCCTCTATTTCGACGAACTTATTGGCCCTGTGGAACGCGTCTTCTAGTGTTTGCGGCGAGTTAATGAGCAGCTCGTCCTTGAACCTTGACTTATAACAGAGGGCTTTCCGTAGAGCGGCGATTGCACCTGATGTATTGCGTTTTTATCCACTTTAGGCATCGATTTAGTTCTTGTTTTGATT